>JAJIBD010006854.1:0-122352 GCA_021461705.1 Cryptotis parvus | reverse complement strand
GACCCAGAATAGGAATATTTTAGCTTAAACCTTTGAATTTCTAGGATGTAATTTTATTTAAAAACTAATTTCCTTTTAGTTGTAGAAGATGCTTGAAGTTACTGCAGTATGGTTTGTTTATAATAGCTTATAAAGTGCCCGATGCTGATCTTGTATTGCTTAAAATCTTATTTAGAGATTTACTTAAGTTTTTCCAAGGCTCGTTGCTGGCCCTGCACAGGCCCAGGATCACTCCTGGCGGGGCTCCGAGACCATAGAGGGCGTCAAGGACCGACCCTGCTTCAGCTTGTGCGGAACAAGTGTCCTGAATGCTGTTCTGGCCCTCCAGCGGCTGCTGTAAATGATTATTTTTTAAGTGGGGTGGGGGGTTGTGTTTTCTTTTTGAAACACTGTGATTTACGGTACTGTTAATGATAGGGTTTTTTGAATACAAAGTTCCAACACAACACCCTCAACCAGAGTGTCTGCTTTCCTCTCCCATTATCTGCTCTTTCCCTCCACCCCCCCCCCCACTGTCCTCCCCCAATCTGCCCTTCTCTTCCCACACGCTCAGTTCTATAGACCAAGCTCAGGTCTTTGGACGGTTTCCTTTCTCAGTCATTTGTTAAATGCTTGGAGTGCTTTTTTTGTATCCCACACATGACAGAAATGTTGTATCTCTCCATCCAGAGTAATTCTTGTCCTAGAACGTGTTATAAGTGAGTGCTAGGGGCTGGGGGAGATAGTAAAGGGGGCGCGCTTCCTACCTTAAAGTTGGTGGATTGCAGTTTGAACCCCAGCATTGCATGTGGTCGGTCCCCTGAGCGTGGAGCCAGGAATCCGCCCTGAGCACAGTGATCCTTCCCTCCCCGTTCCCTAACCTCGGGGCAATAGGCCTTTGTGAATCTTCTAAAATCTAAAGTTGTATGTAAACTTGTATTGTGTCTGCTTACAAATATAAGAGCATTTTTCTGGTCAGAAAAGGTTCATAACCATTGTCAGAACAGTTTGGTTTTCAAAGTGTCATCTGGCAACCCCTCAGCTCTTTGAGAAGATCTGCTAAGTGCTGGCTGTTTTCACTATGATTTTTTTTGCTTTTTTTTTTTTTTTGGGGGTTGCTTCACCCCAGTGATGCTCAGGAGTAACTCCTGGCTCTACACTCAGGAATTACTCATGGCAGAGTTCAGGGGACCATATGGGATGCTGGGGATAGATCCAGGTAGACTTTGTGGAAGGCAAATGCCCTACCTGCTGAACTATAGTTTCGACCCCTATTTTCATGATTAATGCCAATTATGTGAAGGTGACACATTGCCCTTTGTTAGTAGGTTGATATTTGCACGGATGGTGCAAAAGCTGTGTGCCTTTACCTGCTGGCTCAGGAACATGAATCAAGACTTCGGCACCAGTGATGCTTTTAATTCTGGTAATTTTCAGTAATTTTCATTGGCAGTTTTAACAGTGCCACTTTAACTTTAAGAATGCTCTTGAGGGGCCGGGGCGATAGCCGGCGGGTAGGGTGTTTGCCTTGCACGGCTGGCCTGTGCCGGCCCGGGTTCGATCTCCGGCATCCCATATGGTCCCCCGAGCACCGCCAGGAGTCATTCCTGAGTGGAGAGCCAGGAGTAACCCCTGAGCACGCCGGGTGTGACCCAAAAAAAAAAAAAAAAAAAGAATGCTCTTGATGAGAAAGTAAAACAAAAAATTTCCTCAAATTCAACTCTTGGTTACTTGTCTGTTAAACGTTCTGTGAGACAAAGTGGGAGTGCAGTTGTTTGCATTTTGAGCTGAATTTATTTTGAGTTTTAGTTATTTGGCTGCTTTTTAAAATTTTTTTTAATGGTGTTTTGGGATCGAACCCAGAGAGACCCCCCACACATGTAAGGCAAAAGCTTTATGCCATCCCAGGTTGGCCACATACAAAACACAATCCCTTGCCTGCTGTACCATCTTTCTAGCCTCCTGTAACTTAATTGCCGACAGACGATGGTTATTCTGACTTGGATATTTGGCAGAGATTTTCTTGGAGATTGGACCTATTGTTGTTTCAAAGGGGCATATTTGTTACCCGTGATAAAACTTGGGCTTTCTGGAGAAAATAGTAATTTTGAAAAAAAAAAATGCATCTGCCATTTTGAGCTCTTGTAACTTACCAGAACTTTGAGGTTTTTTGGTAAATCAGTAGTAATTGTAATTTCATCGTAATTATGGCAATTTTTGAAACAGTAGTAAAATGTGCCAACACTTGGGGTGTGCATAGCTGAACCATTGTTGGCAAATGATTGATACCTGTGCTAAGTAAAAGTGATAGATGAGGGGCAGGGAGTTTACCGCCAGTGGTGCGTGTCGTGCTCGAGATGGGCCCCGGCTCAGTCCTCGGCCACCTGCGTGACAGCTTTGGCCCAAAGAACAAAACAGAACAAAGATAGTGATAGATGGAACACGAACCTTTCTGTTTTGGTGCCACACTTGATGATCCTGGGTTACTCCCAGTGATGCTTTGGGGATTGATCCTGTCCTCTTGTGTACTCAGTTACGTTATCCCTCCAGCCCAGAGCTTGAGACTTTTAAAGTATGCGAATACATAATGTTGAGTACTCTCAACAGTACCGTTGCTTTGTCAGGCAAATCTCTTAAAATAACCCTCTTCCTTTCCTCTTCACTTGAGTGAAGCGGAATTTCTTCCCAATATTATTATTGTTGTTGTTGTTATTGTTATTATTTGCTTTTTGGACCATGAATACAGTGCTTGGGGCTTTCTCCTGGGTCTGTGCTCAGGGAACCAGATGTTGTGCTGTGGATCTAGTCCAGGTAGGACCAGGTGAGCTGTGCGCAGGCAAACATCTTACTTGCTGTTTCTCAGTGCTTTGTTCCTGCATTTTACTGCCAGCATTGTTGTGTGTTGAATTCCAGAGCAGTTAAAAGGATCTAGAGTTCTTCTGTTAAACCGGGCTTTAAAAAGATTTGCAGCGATGTAAAATCTTCTTTCCCTGATGTTTTTGGGGGGTATGTAGTAATTTTTTTCTAACTTATTGTATGGGATTATCACTTTTTATGAATTACTACTTAAACATTAAAAGGTGTTGGGAGTCCTTAGATTTTTAATAGTGTAAGGAAATCTAACTATCTGGTAAAAAGCCCTTGGCTTTTGTTTTAGTGGGTTTTATTGTTGAGTTCTGTTTGTTAAAGACTTGATACATTCTAACAAATTTCATTGTAAATGTCATCATGTGTAATTATACAAAGTGAGTGGTTTAGCCCAGTGGTTTTCAGCATCATTCACAGGTGAGGGAAGGCTTTGCCTGCACTAGTCCACCACCTACCTGGACTATACGCTGTTGCCTCTTGGGAAAGCCATCACACGCATCTGCTCTGGACGGAGACTTTGAGGGATGCGTGACTCATGCTTTGAGAGATTCATGAATAGTCCTCCCCATTTAGATACCAATCTGCCAGAAAAAGGTTTTTTTTCTCTGGTGATATCATGATGGAAGAATGATACTTTCTAGATTTAAAAACATCTTTTTAAAGGGGTGATGGGAGACCCTGCTATGTGTGGAGGTTTTGACTGGCTGCGGCTATTTGCAGAACCAGGGCTTGAACTGGGACTGGATGCCTGCAAGCGAGCCACTTAACCCTGTAGTGTGTCTCGGGGCCCCAAACATTTGGGTTCTTTTGTTGTTTCTGGGCCATTCTTGGCGATGCTCAGGGATTACCCCTGGCTCTGCGCTTAGGAACCACTCCCAGTGTTGCTTAGGGTGATGCAGGTGAGGCAAAGAGCAGTACCGGTCTCTGTGTGTTTGCGGTTCCCAGGTTCTTAGTATTCTCAAGAATGAAAATATGAATAGTAAAGAGCTCAGGCTCAGTTAGGAAGTAGAAAACTATTGGAAAGTAGGAGAGAGAAAAGAAGCCCCAAATGGGAGGAACTTAGTATAGGACTAAGTTAAAGGAAGTTTTGTGTTGAGGCCTTTTTAGGGCTCTTGGCATCCCTTATTGGTTGGCAGGTGCTTACAAAAGATGGCAGAAAGTCACAACAATGTCTAGCTGGTCTCAGTCTTTCTGGGCATTTTTGCCTTTATCTTCATCTCCCTGTTGGCTTGGTCTCCATGACATAGTTTTATGGTCCTGGAAATCTCTCGGACTATTGGGGCAGGACTTGGGAATGGAATGTGTCGGTCAGTGGGGTAAAGATGGCAAGGGGAAACTGTGGCTTTATTCTTTGCTGGCAAGGGAAACGTCTTTATTCCTGATTGCCAGTTACCTCCGTTTCCGCCAGCCGGAGACTCCAGGTTTGCCCGTTATCTTCCCTGTCAGCCTCGTCTGCAGGACAGAGTTTTATGTTCCTGGGAATGCTGAGCCAGAACCTTGGAGGAATGTGTGTCAGGTTGATGAGGGGAGATGAAACATCTGGGGAGAAGAAACTGTGACTTTCTCTCACTGGCAAGCAAACTGAGGCTCCCTTTTCAAGGAGACTGTGGGACGTCAGGGATTGAGGCCAGGTCTGCTGTATGCAAGGCAGGTGCCTTATCACTCTGGCCCCAAACATGTTTTTAAGGTTCCCTGGACTGTGCTCTCTCTCTCTCTTATATATATATATATATATTTTTTTTTTAATTTTTAATTTTTTGTTGTTGGGGGAGGGAGGTCACCCAGCTATGCTCAGGACTTGCTCCTGACTCTGCACTCAGGAATTACACCGATGGTGCTTTGGGGACCATAGGAGTTGCTGGGGATTAAACCCCAGCTGGCCGCATGCAAGGCAAACGTCCTCCCACTGTACTGTCACTCTCTGGAGATATTACTAAGGGCTTGAACACATGCTTGAGACTCTCAGGAGACTGTGTGCATGGGACTCTCAGGTTGACCCCCTGCCCCACCCAAACACTGCGTGGCTCTTTTGTTGAGCATCTCACACACACACACACACACACACACACACACACACACCCCCCCTTCAGATTTAATCTCTCTCACAAGAGGTTAAACCATCAGCAACATAGCTGTCGACATACTTTAGACTCCAAAAGTATTTTGTTTTTGTTCTTGTTTTTGTGCCGTACTCATCAGAGTTTACTCCTGACTGCTCAGGTGACCATATGCGGTGCAGTGGGTCCAACCTGGGTTGGCTGCATGCAAAGCAAGTGCCTTATCTGCTGTATTCTCTCTCCTGCTCCCCAAAAAGTAATTTTTTTAGGGCTTTTTCACTCTCCTGCTCCTGTTAATAATTATTGTAGGGTTGTTGTGTTCCTTGGTGTCTGAGAACACTGGCATTTTTGGAGTTGGATTTCCAAATAGCTATAGTTGCCGAATAGTTAGAAATTAGTTTGTCCCTTTTGTCGTTTGGGTTCAGCATGTAACAGTTTAATATATTTTTTCCTTGTGTGGAAGGCATAAAATTAGTATGATACTTTGTTTTCCAAAGTTTTTAACCACTGTAAGGAGGAATGCTATTTTAATACTATAATTTTTTTTTCCGTGTCAGGGATCAATCCGAAGAATTTACACATGTGGAAGCATGTTCTGTGCCCTTGAAAACTTGCCCTCAGCCTTCATTCTGTTTTAAGATAATTGCGTAATTTTTAGTTCTAAGCTTGTATAAAAAGTGTGTAAAAACGTAGTGTCAGCTGTGTATTACTTTCTTTGGTTTGTTATTTTGTGTCACACCCAGTGGTGCTCAGGTCTTCTGGCTCTGGGATTACTCAGTACTGACAGTATTTAACAGTATTTTTTCCTCTCCTTTGTTAGATTTGCTGCTGCGATGGTGGTTCTTGATGTCTGGCTGTAGCTGTGCTGGTTGTAGTGTGTTGGAACGCTTCAGCGTTGTCACCATACTCTCCATAAACTAGTGTGATACGCAGCTGCTTGTCCCAGCCTTGTGCTTGCGAGGCAGATGTTTCACCTCTGAACTCCAGAGTTTTCTGTGTTTTCCCCTTTGGGGGGTCATACCTGGTGGTGCTCTGGGGTTACTCCTGGCTCTGCACTCAGGAATTAGTCCTGACAGTGCTCGGGGACCTTATGGGATGCTGGGGATGGAACCTGACTTGGTCGTATGCAAGGGAAACGCCACTTCCTGTGCTCTCCTCCCAACCCATCGGCCCAAAGTTTGTAAGACTTTTGAAAGTTCCTCTGTCTGGAGCTTTAGTGCAGGGACTTATGGTGGCTGCCCTTCAAGTGTTTGGTGGTGGTTCATGTCCCCGGTGTCAGGCAGTGCACGTGATCTTGGCGCCGCACCGTTAGGCTGCCACCCCGTCTCCTGTCGCCCTGGCATCACAGTTTCTAGTCATTCTGCAGCCGTTGTGTACAAATATCAGAGAAAGGAGTGTGATCCTCAGTGTGATCCAAGGAGTGTGATCCCACAGCAAGAAAAGACGTGCGCACGCCATGGCTAGGAATTCTGTCCCCTGGCAAGCGCTTGTGGAAGCACCTGTAGTCCCCTGTCACACAGCCATGCCTTGTGTGCCTCCACTAGGGTGTGACCTAAATGTGTGGGTGCTGCCGCCGTGCCACTGTGCAATCCTTGCCCTCGCAGTATCAGCTACAAAACTGAGGGCATTATTTTTTAAGAGAAAATACCTTGTGGGCCACAATGCTAGAGGCTCTGGGCTCAGTGCTTAGCACCACACTGAGCACTTTTTGATAAAGAACTGGTGTAGAACTCCACGCACCACCAGGCTCCTGCCAGAGCTCACACAGCCCTCTAACACTGCTGCTTGTTTAAAAAATAAGTAAATAAAAAGAAAACTTTATTAACCTTGGTTAAAAATATTAGGGGTATACATTGAATTTTGGACCACTTGCTCATTATATACTTTATTCAGAAGGAATCAGAATAATTCAGTGATCTTCATGAGAGAAACCAAAATATATGATTGATGGATACATTTAAAACTTTCTCTAAGATTGTGAGCAAGGTCTGATCTGTAACATTTTTGTGACAGGGCTTTGGGCCACACCTGTCGTTACTTCAGGGCTGATTTTGGTTCAGTGCTTGGAGGTTGTTACACATCTAGGAAACATGTGGAGCTAAGAATCAAACTGGTTGGCTGTGCGAGTCAGGCTTCTTAGTCTCTATTTTCTCTGGCTCCTGTGGGGCGGCCGCTGAGTATTTTATAGGGGCCTTGCACGTGGCCAACCTGGGTTTGATTCCTAGCATCCCAAAGCCTTTTTTCTTTCCCTCCCTCCCCACCCTTTTTAATGGACTGTGGGTCAGTCAGAATCTCATTGGTACACTACATGGCATCAGGGATTTAGCTCAGGACCTTGTGTTTCCTAAGGCACTGAGCCATTTTCTGGACCTTTTCTTGATGGGGCTCTCTGATAGGAGCCATCTGGATCACATCCCCAAGCTCCAGTGTTACTTTCAGAACTTACTATAGAATTGCTGTGCTGTTTATGTGAAAGTGAGTATGGAACCTTTTTGATACAACCCAGCCTTTCTCTTGTTTTATTTTTTTTATTTATTTTTATTTTTTTTTGCTTTTTTGGGTCACACCGGCAATGCTCAGGGGTTACTCCTGGCGGTGCTCAGGGGACCATATGGGATGCCGGGATCGAACCCGGGCGGCATAGGCAGGCAGCGTGCAAAGCAAATGCCCTACCCGCTGGACTATCGCTCCGGCCCCTTTCTCTTGTTTTAAAATTCTAGTTTACCACAGGATCTGGCATAAATGAGTTTCTAAGATAGCATTGAGGGAATCTTTAATATTGGTTAGTGGATTGGAAAGACTAGTTCAGGACAGGCTGTTGGAGGGACTAATCTTCTAATCTTCCCAAATTCCTTCTCTGCATAATACCAGGGTTCTTATTATAGGACTTGGTGGTAGAGAAGGAATTGGTTTATCTTCCTTTGCTGTTAACTTTCCTTAGTCTTTTTTTTTTGGGGGCACAGTTGATGGTGCTCAGGGGGTTACTCCTGGCGCTGCACTCAGACGTTACTTACTCCTGATGTGCTCGGGGACCATAGGGGATGACGGGGCTCGAACCTGGGTCAGCCGTCTGCAAGGCAGATGCCTGCCGCTGTGGTATCACTCTGGCTCACTCCGTATATTCTTCTTTTTTCCCCACTCCTTATATTCTTAGGTCTTTTTGGCTACTAATTTCGTGTCCTTAAGGTTCATAAGATGCGATTTCCTTCCCTTTTTTTAAATGGCGAGTGAAAGGTATAGTCAAGCAGCAGGACTCACTGCAGATGGTTTCAGTGCTGTTGGCCCCATGGCCCTGGTCGGAGCCTGCTGAACGCAAGTGCTGTCTCCATCAGGTCGGACTCTGTTGGCCGTGGCTGCCGCAGTGTTCAGAGCTTCTTCACAGCCTCTTTAATCTGTGCTTTGACCTTGACATTCACGATGAGCACGAAAACGTGTCTTCAGCCTTCGTGACTGACTGACTCATGGGCAGAAGGAGCCTGATGATGGTGAAGTGGTCAGTGTAGTCTCTCCCAGGGGCTCGCAGGCTGTTTGGTGGACAGTGCAGATTTTATTTTCTGTGACAGCCCAGCACTGCATCTTTGCCCTTCGGATCCTTAGTATTGGGGCCAGAGAGGTAATATAGGGGTTCGAGCCCGTGGACTTACATCCGGTCAATCCTGACCCAAATTCTGGCAGTACATACGGTGCTGTGTGGCCCACCGCGCCTTCTTACTCTTGCTCGGCTGGTGTCGCTCCTGAGACAGCCATGGATAGCTCCAGAGCACTGAGGAGGGTAGCCCCCACAAGTCCCCTGCCCCCAAACGAGGCAAAAGCCAATGAAACTTGGTTTGGCTTTAGCCTTGGGAGGAGCAGTTTTCTTTGCTTTCTGAGCAATCTTAGTGAAAAGGGTTTCCGACGTTTTCATTTTCAGGATGAATACTGTTTCATTGTATGTGTTCACATACAACATTTTCTTTAGTGGTTCCATTTGTTAATGGGCTTTGGAGTTGTTTTCTAAGTTACGACACTGCTAGTTCTTGGATTTTTTTTAGCTTGAAGTTAGTGTTCTATTAGAAAAAGCGATTATTTTTCTTTCTTTATTTTGAGGGGGACTCATTGTTTTGTATTTCTGCCCCTTCCATGCTCAGAGGCTACTTCTGGCATTGTGCTTAGTAGTTAATCTTTCTAGACTCACAATTTTTTTTTTCTGTGATTGGAAGTGAAGAGAAAGAACCCGGGGCATAATGTGAAGATACGAGAGATGTTTTTAGATTTAATAGAAAATGAAATATTAATACAGACAACCCTCTTGGGGAGGTCAGGGGTTGAGTACTTGCCTTGCAGCCGTGCTGTGAGCTTGGTCCTGGGTGCTGACATGTCACAGTGCAGTCCCAGGGACACTCACTGGCTCCACAGTAAAGAATTTGACTTTTGATGCCTACAACCAAGGGTGCAATTTGTAACAAGCACAGCAGTTAAAGTGTACTGTAACTGCAGGGGATGTTTTCCAGGGGACACTGCAGCAAACACTTGTGCAAGTGCTGAAGCGCATTGGGACCTCATGCTTGGGTGGGGCGGGGGATAAAGAAGCAACAGCGCAGATAGCTTGTTTCAGCCTTTGGGTTTGCTCCTGACTTCTGACTTGTGTTCTTTCTTGCTCCCCAAGCACACACACCCCAGCTTCAGCTCAAACATGGCAGTTTGAGCTCAAATGTTAGCCCTAACTTAGGCTTAGCTATAATAGAGTTGGCGAGATCCTATAGACGTAAAGTGGCGTTTCCCCTCTTCTGAACGCTTCACCCCGCTGAGTGAGCACATTACTACTATATGAGTCTCAATTCAGTTTCTTGGAAATTTGGTTAACGTGTTTAAAATGCTAAAATGTCATGGTCTAAATGACTTAATTCAACAACTTTATGATCTCCCCATTTCTTTCTAGTCTATTTCCTCACATTTGGTTTGGGACCATAACTCCCAGCTCAAGTTTGGGGGGTTCTTGGGATCAGACCTGGGTCTTCTGAATGCTAGTCAGCTTGTTGAGCTGTCTTTGCCTTGAATTTTTATTTCCTGCTGTTAAAACTCATGTCACCACTGAAGAAAAAATCTTTGAATCCCAGCCTTGCTTCTAATTCTTCACATTCTCTAGTGACCTTAGTTCATAGCTTCACTAGTGTGTGTGTGTGTGTGTGTGTGTATTTGTTTTTTTTTTTATTTTGGGTCACTCTTGGCAGTGCTCTGGGGTTTCTCTTGACTGCACTCCAGAATTACCGATGGCAGTGCTTGGAGGAGTGTATGGGATGCCAGGGATCGAGCCCTGGTTGGCCATGTGCAAGGCAAACACCCTCCTCCTATCAGCACAGTGATACTATTGCTCCAGCCCCTTGTGTGTGTTTTTATTATTTTGTATGTACATTCTTTATCTATTTAACATTAAACACATGAGTGCGTTCCTTTAATACTTGTCTTTTTCTTATTTAACTTTTCATAACACCCCCTTCCGTTTTGCTACTGATGCCAACATTCCATCTTATTTCATAAATAAATGTGTCATTATCCAGTCACCTGCTGATGACCACTGAATGCTTCCGTATTTTGACTACTGTGGAGAACACTGAATAAAGAATAAAGATTCTCTTGTTCATGTTTTCTATTCTCTGAGAACCTCCAGAGTGGGATTGTAGAATCAGAGCAATGATTGGATCTGTCTTCAGTTTCTTTATGAACTGTCCATTTTCCTTATTTGGTTGGTGGCAGCGTGTCTTTCTCCTTTTCCTCCTCCTGAAAAGCAAAGAAGACCTTGTAGTAGCCGGGGGGGGGGCTCGGGGCTCCTGCAGCAGAGCTTGCACGGGGCCCTCTGAGCCCTCTCCTTGCCTGCCCTTCCCGAGGAGCTCTGTGCCATTTTCCTTTTAACGTGTCCTGCCCTCTCCCCCTTGCCTTCAGTGCTCGTTTGCTGCTGGTGGTAGAGGTGATGGCTGAGGGTCTGCATGCTGCGGGTGTGGAATCCAACAGGTGCCTGGCTGTGGAGGGCTGGAAATCGCTTGTGTTGTCAGGGTGCAGAGACAGCAGAGCTGTCAAGATGGGGCTTGGTGCCTTGCTGGGGGACTGGGAGTTGCGACCATATGCTTTTGAGAGACAGAGGCGGTCCAAGCTCTTGCCACACTGTTCTCCAAAATGGGTCTTCTGATTTACGTTCCCACCGACCCTGTGAGGGTTTAAATTTGTTACAGCCTCTCCAACAGTTAGGGTTTAAAAACACTTATTTCCGTTTTCAACAAGACTGTTAATGAACTTTCTAACACTGGACCTACCACTGTGTCCACTTCCCACTACTGGTGACCCCTCCTATGCATCTGCTTTCTGCCCCACGGCCCCTTGGTAAGCTCAGTTCTGTAAACGAATTGAATTGAAAACATTCTTGTTTCGGCTGCACCAGGTGCTGTCAGGGCCTCTACTCAAGAGTGACTCCCAGGGGTGATCGGGACCATGTGGTGCTAGGATTGAACTGGGCCTCCTGTGTGCAGTGTTGCGGGTGACTATGAAGCAGGGAGCAAGGGAGGCCCTCTCTGACCCGCCCACGCTGGCCGCCTGGAGAAATGCCTGGTGGACCTTTGGTCTGGTCTTGTGTGGTTCTAGCACCTGGGGACACGGATGTTAGTGTTGCGCGAGCCCCAGAGGCAGTGTCTGTCAAGCTGCTCCCGAAGCCCTTGTTCTGCATGCTGCAGGAACCCAAGCTTTGGGGGAGCTTGGGCTGAGGCAGGAGCAAGGAATTGCTTTTTGCTCATTGCAGGAAAAGTAAGGAATTTAGGAGGAGATGAAATAGTGACGTAAAATAGATTTAAAGGAATTTTCTTAGGAGAAAGCTGAGGAAAAAGAAAGGGATGAACACAAGCTTGTCCTGAGGGGGAAAGGCGGAGGGTATGGTAATGATATCATTTGGTCCAGCCTCTGTGAAAGCAGTATAGGAACAGAACTGCCATAGGGCCCACAGTGCACTCTAGACATCTACCCCCAAACACAAAGTGTTTCTAAAGGATACTTGCACGTCTGTGTTCGTGAACCCTTAGCACAATAGATAAGATATGGAGGCAATCCAAGGTCCTGCTCTGGATGAATGGGTCACATTGGGGTGCATATACACAAAGGCATACTACACAGCTCTAAGGAAAATATAAAATCACGTCATACCAATAAGTGGGCCCAACTGGGAGTGCAGTTAGTCAGAAGGGACAGGGACAGAGTCTGTTGGTGTGGGTCTTCAAGGTGCCTAGTGAAGCAGCAACAAAGGGTCAAAGGCAACACAGGAAGAGAACTGACCCACAGAACTAGGTTTGTGGGGCTGCTGGGAAGAGTATTGGGAACCAGAGAGGGGGTCAGTATACTGGCAATGGGTGTGGAATTATCGACACAGGAAGCCATTTTTAAAGTGTTAGAAATCACGGTACCTCAATCAATGAAGTTTTTTTTCTTAAAGGGGGAAATTGCTGAGGGTTACATAGCTCAGGATGAGCTGCAGGGTCATTGTCCAGCAGTGAGCCCTTCGTTTCTTTCTTTTTTTGGGGGGGTCACACCCTGCGACACTCAGGGGTTACTTCTGGCTCTTCGCTCAGGAATCACTCCTGGCGGTGCCTGGGGACCATATGGGATACCGGGATCCAACCCGGGTGGGCTGCGTGCAAGGCAAACACCCTACCTGCTGTGCTACCGCTCTGGCCCTGCCCTTTATTTTCTTTACAAAATTGGTTTCCTAGTAGGATTTATTCCAAACTGCACTGGAGTTCTCTGCATCCACAAAAGTTAATCCTACTGTTGTCATAGTGCGAAAGCCTTGGCCTTGATGGTCATTTCATATTCTTATCATGACCTTTAGATTCTTTTGACCTCTTGCTAGGGAGTCCACCATTCGCTCTGATTAGTGCCTTAGTCACAGGTGATGACTCATTTTCTCCCTCTCTGAGGAGACTGGTCTCTGCATCTCAAAGGGATGTGGGGCTGTACGTCTTTGGGCTCCTTCTGGGCAGGCTGGGTTTTATTATTTCCCCAACTCATTAGCAAGCAGCGTCAGAAACTGGCACCTCATCCTACTCATGCCAAACCTTCGGGTTTTTAAACTTTTTGATTGGGTTGTTTTTCTACAGCACAATCAAATTCAGATCTGTGCGTTGTTGGATCTTAATTTCATGTTGGATGAACAGGTATCTTTTCCTAGTTAGTAGGCAGTCTTTTTCTTTTGCTATAGCCCCAGCTGTTTTATATTGATCACCAAATTTGTGTTGGTGATCATATCATAAATTAGTGACATTTTATGTTCATTGATCATAGAAATATGCTGATAGATAGTGGACATTATATTATATTTATAGTGTTCATCGGCCAAGGGCCGGGTCCTTAAATGCTCCAGCAGTGTTGTTTTTCTTTAACTCCTGATAACTATATTCTGCAGCTTTCAGCATAAATTTTTTTTTGTGCTTTGGGTCATGCTTAGCTGTAGTTGGGGGTTACCCTGGCTCTGTGCTTGGGGACAATGCATGGGGCCAGGGATAAAACCTCAGTTGGCCATGTGCCAGGCAAGCGCCTTCCCTGCTGTACTGCCTCTAAGGCACTATCAGTTTTACTTTTACTTTGAGCTCTATCCTTCCACCGTCCTTCAGTTCACCTGGGAGATTTCTGATTTTTTTTTTTTTGAGGGGGTGGGATAAGGACCCACCCCTCAGTGCTTAGGGGTTACTCTAGGGATCCTGGCTGTGTTCAGGGGACCATATGGGATGCCAAGGATCTAACCCAGGTTGGGTTCTTGCAAGGCAAGTCCCATACCCACTGTACTATTTATTTATTTGTTTTTCTATCTTTGCTTTTTTGGCCACACCCGGCGATGCTCAGGGGTTACTCCTGCACTCATGCTCTGCACTCAGGAATCACTCCTGGCATTGCTGGGGGACCATACGGGATGTTGGGATTGAACCTGGGTTAGCTGTGTGTGAGGCAAACACCCTCCCCGCTGTGCTATCTCTACTGCCTCAAGAGAGATTTCTGATCTTACTGTTCCTTGTGGAGTTTCTTGTCTGAGATCATTGTTATTTCCATCCTGGGTTTTCTTCTCTTCCAGTTGTTACCCACCCCCACCCCACCCCCACCACCACACACACATCCTTTTTTGGATGGGGCACACCAGGCATTGCTCAGCAAAGGGATCTCTCCTGGCAGGCTCGGGGACATCCGGTTCCGGGATTGAACCCAGGTGGTAGTGTGCAAGGCCAGTGTCCTGCCTGCTGTGCTGTTGCTCCGGCCCTGAACGCCGTTGCTGTTGGTCATGGTTGAACTTGCCCTTTACTCCTGGAGAATCCGGGTATGCAGAGTTTTGTAAAATTAGCTGATTCCTTCTTCAACTCTCAAATACACTGTTACCTGCTTTCCTGCCTCTTTTTCAAATACTCTTACTATTTGAAGTGCCTTGGCTTGCTTGTTATAGACAAATCGTAAGTTTCATACATAACGGAGTATGTTTTGTTCTGTCACTTTATTCTCAGCTCCACAGTGTATGGCACTTAGTGGATTTTGTAATTATTTGTGGTCTCCGTAAACTGTGTGGTAGATTTTTGTAAATACTTGTTGAGTCGGAAAGCTCTGGGAGGTATTTCTCTCACATACCATCCCATTAAAGGTTTTTTTTGGAGGTGGGGGTTCCCACTTCAGTTGGTACCATGTGGTGCCAGGAACCAAAAGGTGTGCTCCAGCAGGTAGGCATGTGTTTGGCCCTTCCGCCTATCTCCCGGCCCTGGGCTTCAGTGTAGTATTTGACTTTTTAAAATTTCGTCTTTGGGTTTTAGCCCATGGCCACCTGACCCTGCTGAGGGGCTTGTTCGGGCTCTTTGTTTATAGGTTGCTTCTGGCAGTGCTTGTAGCAGGGACAGGCGAGGATGAACCGATGGCAGTGATGGGCCCATATACTTTAGGATTATTAAACCTGGGTGGTCCAGATGCAAAGCACGCTCCATTACTACAGAAGTTGATCCCCCACACACGCACACATCCTGGGTTCTTATTGCAGGAAAGATTTGATGTAAAATTCAGGTGCTTACGGTCAGTTTTATTGTGTACAGTTCTAGCAGGTGGGTCTTGGTCCCCCTCAGTGTCCAGGCGTCTCCTTCACCATCGTAGGACATCACTCACTGTGTCAATGCCTGGTCCAGGGTATGACCCCTGGACTTAGCCAAGTTATAAAAGCATACCCTGTTTGCTTGCCTGCTTCCCGTGGGCCTGCACCATTCTCTGGCGGGGCTGCGCTCCTGGTCTGAAATCTGCTGCTGGAACCTGTGCGGACTCCCGTGCTGGGCCGTGCTGCTCTGTGATCTGTCACTGGGCCGGAACCAGTGGCTCCTGTCCCTTAGGCTTGCCATGGTCTCAGCCTGTGTGGAATCGCTGCTTTCCTGTCTTCTCTCAGGGTCTAGGTGAAGGGACAAAGGGAAAAAGTTGCCTAGCTGGGGACTTTCTTCCTCTCCTACTGGGGCTGGAGAGGACAGTGGCCTTGTGGGCCGCGTGACACCAGGTGCGGCTCCCAGAGCTGGAGTCAGGTGTAACCCCTGAGCACAGCCCCACACACAAAACCTTTTCTTTCCTCCCATTCCTGCCCTGGGTTTCCTCCCATTAGCCGCCAGGTTTCAGCAGGTTATCTTTTGAGCGAGATTTAAAATGACTAAATTAACCAGTTTATCTGGTGCCTTTCCCCTTCCACCCTCACTATGACACCAGCGTCCCTGTACTCTCTCCAGCCCCCACCGTTTTAAAAATGAAAATGGGGGACGGAGCGATAGCCCAGCGGGTAGGGCGTTTGCCTTGCACGCGGCCAGCCCATGCCGGCCGGGTTCGATCCCGGCATCCCATATGGTCCCCCAGCACCGCCAGGAGTAATTCCTGAGTGCAGAGCCAGGAGTAACCCCTGCGCATCGCGGGTGTAACCCAAAAAAGCAAAAAAAAAAAAAAAAAAAAAAAAAGGAATGATACTCACTCTGGCTTTTATGAGCCAGTGAAACTAGATTCTGAGAAGTCCCCAGAGTTACTTAGTCTTTTGCAAAAGACAAAGATGTAGTGGTTCCCCAAAGTGGAAGTTTGTTTTCCGCTCACCTAACCTCCCAGCGGCAGAGGGAGGGCACCATCTACAGATCTGCCACAGAGCTCTGATGTTTGTGTCCTGTTCAGATCATGTTCACACGGCCTTAGGGAGCCAAGAACAAGGGCCTCTGATTGCCTGCTAAATCTCTGGGGGTACTTTATTGGAGGCGGGAGGCAGAGTGGAATGGGGGGTAGAGGGCAGGGTATTTTGTTATTAAAAGAAAATTGTTAGTAGAAAGATTGCTTGTAGGGCATGGAGTTCAGTATAGTCTCTGTTACAGCTAGTAATTCTTAAAACTTCTTTTTTTTTTTATGTCACACCTGGCAATGCTCAGGGATTACTCCTGGCAGTGCTCGGGAACCGTATGGGATGCCGGGGATCGAACCCAGGTTGGCCACTTGCAAGAAGGCAGATGTCCTACCCGCTGTGCTATGCTCCAGCCCCTCTTAAAACTTATTAATTGTAGTTAGGTAACATGATAATAATAGTGTTAACTTGTATGTTTTTAGTGGCAAAATTACTGCATCTTCACCACCCGTTGCCCAGGTCACACAATCACTGTCACGTCCCAACTCCGCACCCCTGCTAATCACACAGTTCTGCATCAGCCATCAGACATTTTCTTCACAAAGTTGAAGTTAAAAGTGACTTTTAATTTTCATTATTAGTTAGCTTGCAGGTTACTCTGGAATGGAGGTAGGCTCTAGAATTGTGTTAGAGCAGTAACAGTGGCATTCATTCTTCCCTGACTTCTTTTTTCTTTTTCTTTTGCCTTGTTTGTGTGTAGAATAGGCCATGACTTTGAAGGCATGGCTTTCCCTCCCTAACACGCGCCTGCATTACTAGTTTTGTTAGAACAGGGGCTCACTGGGGAGTCAGTGGTGGTTGGAGGAACAGGCCACAGTAGATCGCAGCGTTCCAAAATGGCTGCAGGAAGAGGTGAGGCTGGCGTTTTTATCATTGGTAGGTGAATTTATGGTTTTAAGGTTTGCTAAGTATGAAAAGAGGCCAGATAGAGTAGTATTAGATCTGTACAGATGAAATAAGAACTGCCCACCGGGTCCACGGAGGTGGCTGAGAAAGGCTCTTGTAGCCCTTTCAGAGGAAGCTGCAGGAGCGGGCTATGACTCAGCAGTCAAGCTCAGTCTCGGCTGCGGGAGACCCTGAATCTCAGCACCGGGCCGCTCACACTCCCAGTCAGTGAAGCTTGGCCAAGAGAAGTGCCCCTCCCCCTTGTGCAGCATATAAGGTAGATCTGGAGCTTCTTTGTGCTTTTCCCTAGCCTTACTATTCCTTTCTTTTCCTGAGACCTTCCTGATAGCCTGTATGGTCCCCTGAGCCCCACCAGGAGTGATCCCTGTGTGGCTCCACCTGGTGCTCCCTACCCTCCCGCCCCCACACACACACACACACACACACAGAGAGAGAGAGAAAAGAAAAACTGGAACAGTCTCAAGTAGTGCAGGGCCAGAGTGAAATTTGTGATTCTTTGTTGGCTTCCTGGAGGCAGATGGCAACAGGACTTTAGAAATATTTATTCCCTTCCCGAGTGTAAAATTAAGGGCCGCCTCCGGAACAGAGATAACCAGATAAAAGGCTGTAGGTTATTCACCTCCCAGGCTACACAATGAAGGAAGGTTGGTTTGCTTTCCACAATTTAGACCAAATTGTTAGAAGAAAATTATAGACAAAATTCAAGAAGCACGTTGATATATCCAGTCTGTGTTGAGAGTCGGGTGTGAGAGGGTGAGAGCAGTTTGGGGGCCACACCAGGCAGCTCTCAGGGCTCACTGCTGGCAGCCTTGGCCATTGGTGATGCCAGGGATAGAATCCAGGTCTGCTGCATGCAAGGCAAGCACCCTATCCTCTTCTGTTGCTCCGGCCCAGGAATGTAGCTCTTACTGGGCACAAGTTGAAACTCATATTTGTGGATTTTCTATGAATTCTATGGTAAGGCCTTTTAGCAGTATTTTCTGAGACACTTGGCAAAGTCAGGAAGATTGACTGATCAAGTGATCAAGTGACTTGGCAAAGTACCCACCTAGAAAAATAAATGAAATTTGTACCTATGAATGTTCATTGGGGTTTTTAATTGCAGTGCTTAGAGATGTTGTGTAGCACAGATTAGAGCGTTTCTGTTGCCACAGACTTTCATTGGTTGGAAATGTGGTAACAAACAGTGGTTGTGTATTCTTGAAAACTAAGGAGAGGACTTTCAAAACCCAAGAATCCTAAAATGATCAAATTGCCCCTCACATAGTCAGTAAAAAAAAATTCGGCGTGTCAGTGGTTCAAAGTGTGTCAAGCAAGTCAGTAGTAGTGTACGCACCGTTGGAGGCCGTGGGGAGAAAACCTCCACTGAGATGTTAGCAGTTCAGAAACTCGGTGAGTCAGCTTGAATCTTGTTGGTTTAACCCTCTGTTTCCACGGGATCCTTGTAAAAATAAGGGAGAATTTGTATTGATGATAGAAAGAGGCTGTTTTAATCAGTTTTCGCTCTGTCAGGAGTTAATTTCAGCCTTACCTGTTTAGCTTTGGAGTCTCTTTTGACCACAGAAAACAGCTCTTATCTAATGACACTAATCTACTAAAACTACCTTTATTAATTACCTCCCAGTTATTGGGGCCAAACTTAATTTTTGCCTGACTTTCCTTGGCGCATGTCACCGCAGCCTCCTCTTCGGACGCTGTCCGCAGTAACTGAGAGCGGGGCCCTACCTGCGTCTCCGTGCCTTCCTTCCTGCTGTCACCTTCTTCGTGTTCCTTGTGGGAGAGCCTCAGACTCCATCCCTCCATCTGATCTCCTTTAGCTTTCGTCTGTATGCACTAGGCTACAGCGAGCCAGTAGCATCATCATTTATATCTTTCTTTCCTGCTCTAAGTGCCGCAGTCTATGTGGCTACCTGAAGTGACCTAAAAGTGACATTTCTGCTTGCATGTCTGATGAAACTGTAGACCAGATGGCTGAAGATGGAAGTTTTGGCCTTTTCATTACCTGGGACCTCCTCTTTGTAGTTTCTCCCCTAGCAAATGGCAGTGCCCTTTCTCTTTTGGGCTCAGTTCTGAAACCTTGGATTAATTCCCTGGCGTCTGTTACAACTAAGTCATGGCAGAATTATTTTCTGAAGGTGTTCTGAAATTCATCTGTCCTTTTTAATTTTTTATTTATTTATTTTGTGTGTTTCGGCCCACATCCGGTGATGCTGTGGATTTACTCCTGGCAGTGCTCACGGGACCATACGGGAGGCCTGGGATTGAATCCGGTTGGCTGTGTGCGAGGCAATCGCCTCACCCGCTCTACTGTCACTTCAGCCCCATTTCATATTTTTAATTGGCATTGCTTGGGTTCAGATTGTCGCATCTTGCTTTTTAGGCTGCTTTAAAGTCACCCTTCCTCTAACCTTTCTACTTTTTAGTGCAAAAATACTGCTAAAAACATGAGTTCTTCCACTATTATTAATCACTGTTATGTACTTTGTAGTTCTTGCCACTGCTAAGTGCCGAATGTTTGATGATCCTTACCACCTTATTCTGCATTAGAGGGTTTATTCCCCTGGAGGGGCCTGGGAGTTTAGATCCCATCTGGGGTCTCAGCGCTTAACCCTTGCTGTTTCAGGGATCACTTCTAGTGGGTCTCAGTGGACCATATTCAGTGCTGGGGATTGAGATCAGGAAGGCAAACACCTAGCTCTCTGTACTTTCTCTGTTCCTCCTCTCCAAAACAAGTTAGACTTTTGAATTAATAAGTACTTAAGCCCTCTTTTATGAATATTCTCTTGGGACCAGAGAAATGGTACAGGGGGTTCAGCTCTGAGCCTAGGGACCACCTGCACAACTGGGTATGCCCCTCAACAAGCAAGTAATAAACAGAATATCTTTCTTTTATAAATTTGGACAATGAATTCCCTGTACATGTTTATTTCTTTCCAATTTACTTTTTACAGGTTTATGTGACCATTGTTCTTGAACAATGCCATCCCACACTGCCAACTTACTTTCTTCTTACTGTTCTTTATATTTTTATAGGGTTCTGTCTGGCAAGTTTTATATATCTCCATCTTGAGAATATAAGATTCCTGACAGCAGGAATCTTTTCTTAATTGTATCTTTTCTTAAATGTATTTTATCAATTGTATCCCTAGACCTAGAAATGTTATCGGGACTTAGTTCTTGACTGCTGCTGGTCCACAGTTGAAACGGGTTGAAAGGAACCGAGCGATAGCCCAGCTGGTAGGGTGTTTGCCTTGCACACAGCCGCCTGTGCTGGCCTGGGTTCGGTCCCCAGCATCCCATATGGTCCCCCGAGCACCGTTAGGAGTAATTCCTGAGTGCAGAGCCAGGAGAAACCCCTGAGCATTGCTGAGTGTGACCAAAAAAAGCCAAAAAAAAAAAAAAAAATTAAAAGGGTTGAAAAATAGATTCTGACGAGTTGTAGATGCTTGGTAAAACACTTGAAGGAATTACTGGAATGAACAAAATGCACACACTTAATTAAAAAACAAGACTAGTTTTCAAACTTAGTGCTTAAGTTCAAGTAAATAGTGAAGACCTTTCATGTTTAGTTCTCTTTTTCATAAGATTCATGAAAAGCAGAGTCTTTGGGAACTTACTATGTAAAATAATTTCAGGTCATGTGGAAACATGATTGGCATGATTGTAGTTGTTTAGACTCTGCTGAGGTAGTTCAGTGGGCTGAATGCACGTGTATGCAGGACCCAGTGTCTGTTCGGACACTTCCTGGTCCCCTTGAAAGCTGAGGGGTTTGCTGTGCATTTAAATTGTGTTACTGGTCCCTAAACAGTCCCTTTTATGTAGTGAAGTCTCGTGAAGTCATCTAGCTTCTGAAGGAATCTGCTTCCTTGTATCTGCTTTGTAAGTGAGTTTAAGGGGAGCCTTATTAGAAAGGAAATTCTAATTGGATATGACTATTAAGATAAATGGAGGAAGACGTGTTTCATGGCTGCAATCTAGTTTGTACGGATTTCTGATCTTAATAACCAGGTACTTAACCTGCCTATAAAAATATCTTCAGTTATGATGCAGAAGCTTTATTCTGTGCTACTTGTATAATTTTAGTGAGGAATTACTTGTGCTATATTTAGATAAAGCACTTTTTAAAAAATTGTTAAAGCAAAAGTAGCTTTTTTTTTCTGAGGGAGGGTCCCATTGGTCAGTGTTCGGGGCTACTCCTGGCTCTGCACTCAGGAGTTAATTCCTCGCGGTGCTCAAAGAGTTACGTATGGGATGCTGGGGATTGAACCCAGGTCAGCCACTTGCAAGTCAAGCTCCCAACCCACTGTACTATTTCTCCAGCCCCAGGAGATTTGTTTTAGGTATTTAATTGAGAGTCAGGCAAAAGTTGCTGAACGTTAAAGGTGGCGACTTAAGTTTAGAACGATCTTCTGAGAACTCTATCTGATATTATAACACACCAGGCTTATTTGTTAAGATCATCACACTTGTAGACTAAATGTATTAGCAACTGTTTATCTTTCTGTTCTTTGTTGCAGGAGGGTATGGTTCCATTCCATTTTATCCAAACATGATATCATTATCCAGGAACAAGTTAAAAAGAAGGGAGACTGGTTCCAGAACACATCTCTGGAAATTACCCTATGGACCCTGACTCTCTGACAGCATTTCAATGTAGGTTCTCCATTACATTGATAGCAGCCAGTGGTCTCTGGGCTCATCAGGAGCATATTCCTGTTCTCTGAGGCAGGGCTTAAGAAAGGCTGTTTGAAAGATTGTGAAGCACCTTGCTAGCAAATTATAATGTATTGACGGTGCTCTGGCCAAGAGACCCAGAATCCTGTCGTTGACAAGTTGTCGTGCCTTTTGTGTGTGCTTGCAGAGTGACAGCAGAGCACTTGCAAAGCAAGGCAGCTGTATGTAGTGCCTTGATACTAGTTTGGCTTCTTGACCTGGATGACGCGTCAATAAATAAGGTTAAATAAACTAGTTTGTTTACTAGCATGGGCTGTGCTTTAGGATCCAGGTATCCTACTGACCTGAATGACCCATAAGTAAATAAGGTCAGGTTAAGCACTTCTGCTTTGTGTAACCCAATCCCTAGCTTCATTGCTCTGCCTGTGGTCTGTCATGTACTCGGCTCAAACCTCATTGCTCTGCCTGTGGTCTGTCATGTACTCGGCTCAAACCTCATTGCTTCGCATTTATTTGTTCCTTAAACTTCCTTTTTAAGTTTCATTAAGCGTTATGATTTACAAAATTGATCTTCAGAGAGTTGTTGCAGGCGTGCATTTGTTCTAGCACCAAGCCAACCAATGTCCCCTTCCCATCACCTGTGTTCCCAGATTCCGCCCCACCCCCCAGCCTGCCCCCCTTGGCAGCTATATAACAAACTTATATTACTTGGTCCAACAAAACTCAAAGGAACAGCAACTGGGATTATTAGAAAATTAATCAACAAAAGTCAGTTTATGATGTTTTATTACTATATGATTTTAACTTATGTAAATAAGTTAAAATAACTTAAATAAGTTAAAATGACTTAATACAATGCAGTAGAATTGTTATGTATAGTATAATTTAGTGCAGTATAATATATATAATTAATACAGTATAGAATACTACCTGTTTTCATTTACCTAAGTTTTTTTTTTTTTTTTTTTGGGTCACACCCGCGATGCTCAGGGGTTACTCCTGGCTCTGGCGCTCAGGAATTACTCCTGGCGTTGCTCAGGGGACCATATGGGATGCTGGGGATCGAACCCGGGCCAGCATGGACCGGCCACGTGCAAGGCAAACGCCCTACCTGCTGGGCTATCCGCTCCGGCCCCAATTTTACCTAAGTTTTATGACTGGCACCTGAAATATATTTCGGTGCATTTTATTTTATACTTGGATCTTAATGTGGTAGTTATGTCTTTCCTGTCACAAATAAAAGCTTTCTAAAAAATTACTTTATAAAAAAGTTTTATTTTAATGTATATATAAGCCACAATTGTTGATACTGTGAAAAAAATTCTTTGCTAATAGTTTTCATGAAATAAGCAAAACCTACAAATGTAAACTGTAGTAAGAATGAAGAGAATTAAGAGGAGAATAAGAATTTACATGGAAAAAGTAGGAATAGTACTATAAAAGTACAAAGTATTGTGCTGAGAAAGGGAATACTAGTTTTACATTAAAAATATTATACATACCTGTTTGCTCTTTCACTCAACCTAAGTAAAAGATTTAAATAAAAATCTGTTAAAAAACTGATCCGTCATAGAGCAATCAATATAAATGCTAATTCATTATTGAAAGAATATAAAAATCTCTATGTGTGGAATAAACATCCCTTTCTCTCTCTCTTTTTTTCTCTGCTTTTTGGGTCACACCTGGCAATGCTCAGGGGTCACTCCTGGCTCTTTGCTTAAGAATTACTCCTGGCGGTGCGTGGGGACCATATGGAATGCTGGGGATCCAACCCGGTAGACCTAATGCAAGGCAAACACCCACCCGCTGTGCTAGTGCTCCGCCCGACATCCCTTTCTCAGTGCAGTAGAGAACACTCATGTGCACCTTTGTAAGTGCCATACTTGGTATCACTTGTCGGAAACTGTCTTGTTTAATGAAGTTCTTAACGCTTCTTGCAAAACTGGTTTCCGGGCTGTGTACTCTCTAGGCTGTTACCTGTCTTTGAATCTCTACCCTTCTACAAATGTGAATGGTAATCTAGCTGGATTTTCATTTTGCTGAGATTTATTTGTTTCAACTTTATTTAAACACTGTGATTTCCAAGGTTGTTCACAGTACAGTTGTTTCACGTGTTCAGTATTCCAACATGAGTCCCACCACCAGTGTGCCCTTTACACCACCAAAGACCCTCGTTTCCCACCCCACCCCCATGCCTACTCCCTTAGCACGCACAAATTATATTGCTTATTACAACATACAGCTTGGAATAGTATTGCTGACGTCATGGCCGCACTGAGTTTTTGTACCTTATCCTTCCACATTTTCTGCATTGTAGAGTCTCATTTGCTAGATCTGCTGTAAAACTTTTGGGCTTTTTCTTTGTATCTAAGTTATTTTTTTTTTCTTTCTTTTTTACCTTGTTGTTTTCAGTGTTCTGTGTCTGTCTTTGGCTTTTGTTACCTAGAGTACAATGTGTCTTGGAGTTTTCCTAGAGTACAATGTGTCTTGGAGTTGAGTTCATTTTCATGGACTTCATTATCTTGGTGCATGTATTTCTTAACTCTGTTTTGGGGAAATTTTTCCCCTTTTTTTCTTTTTTGGGTCACACCTGACTGTGCTCAGGGGACCATATGGGATACCGGGGATTGAACCCTCGTCAGCCGCATGCAAGGCAAACAACCCTCCCCACTGTACTATTGCCCCGTCTCCTTCTGGGAAATTCTTAAGGAGTTTTTTAACTGTTTCTTTACCACATTTGCCTTCCTGTTTTTGAGGAACTCAGTAATTCCTGTACTGTTCTTGAACTCAACCCATGTTCTCTTGTGTGCTATCCATTCCCTAAAGACTATTCCCACCGTCTGTTGTTTTATAGCAGTTTCTTCATCTGGAGGTTTTGTTTTTTAATAACTTGTCTTCATTTCTGCCGTTTCTTGTTGTCTCAGTTTGGCGCTTAAAATTTTTTTTTTTGGGGGGTCACACCCGGCAATGCTCAGGGGTTTCTCCTGGCTCTGTACTCAGGAATTACTCCCTGGCCATATTCGGGGGACCACATGGGATGCCGGGGGATCGAACCTGGGTCGGCATGGGCCGGCCACGTGCAAGACAAACCTCCTACCCGCTGGACTATCGCTCCGGCCCCATGGCGCTTAAATTTTCTTGTGCTTTGCTGACTACCTGTGCCATCTTTGTTTGAGTTCATTAAAAATTTAATCATGGTCTTAAAGTCATTTTGCTGGTCACATTGTACTCCATGAGCATGCGGGTTTCTGTGTTTTTCCTATTGGTTTTCTAGTGTTCTTGCCTTGCTGATCAGTCTTTGTAGACCCTGTGAAGATGCTGAGGGATCAGGCAGGGGCCTCTCTGTTCTCTCTGCCCGCCCTTACGGAATTGCTACACAGAGCCCATTCGGTTCTGGGCAGGGGCGCAGAGGCTGCCGGGACTTGGCTGGAGTGGAGGGGCTCTGGCCCCTGACATGGCTCACATCTGGTGTCCAGTTCTTAGACTACTGTTTTTTCTGGTTTGTTTTGGGGCCACGCTTGGTGGTGCTCAGGATTTACTCCTGGCTCTGCTTCCGGTGTGATCCAGAATCATATACGTGCCCTCCCCGCTGCACTGTCACGCTGGCTCCTAGAGCTCGCTCGCTCTCTCTCTCTCTCTCTCTCTCTCTCTCTCTCTCTCTCTCTCTTTTTGACTGCTGAGTTTATTTGGGCTCTTGTGGCTCAGAAGAAATTGTTGGGCCTCTTGGTGACACAGGGCTTGTGCTGGCGCCTCCTGACCTGGTGGGACAGCAGGAGCTTGACCGTGGAGTCGTGGAGCTGCTTGTCGGTGGGCCAGCGACACTTGCTGCCTCGGGGTCTCCACCTGCAGGATGAGTGGTGCCCGTCGCCTGTGTGCGTGGTCTGACCCCCTCCACCACCACCACCACATCAGTGGTATAGAAACTCCGACTTCCCCTGGGGCACAGCTCAGCCTCCCCAGGATGGCGAGATCCGCCTGCTGTCAGCACCACTGTGGAAGCTGCCATTCAGTAACGGCAGCTCTTGGGTTGGATGTCTGGCCTCCCAGTTCTTACACTCTTAGTGAGCTGCAGGTACTGAGTTTGAGGAAAAGGACTTTTCGGGCTGGAGCCATAGCACAGCGGGTAGGGTGTTTGCCTTGCACACGCCCGACCTTGGTTAATCCCGGCATCCCATATGGTCGCCGGATCACCGCCAGGAGTAATTTCTGAGCAAAGTGCCAGGAGTAACCCCTGAGCATTGCCGGGTGTTACCCAAAAAAGCAAAAAAAGGAAGGAAGGGAGGGAGGGAGGGAGGGAGGGAGGAAGGGAAAAGGAAGGGAAAGGAAAGGAAAGAGGGAGGGAGGGAGGAAGGGAGGAAGGGAAAGAAAGAGAAAGACAGAAGGAAGGAGGGAGGGAGGGAGGAAGGGAAGGGAAAGGAAAGGGAAGGAGGAAAGGAAAGGAAGGAGGGGAGGAAGGAAGGAAGGAAGGAAGGAAGGGAAAGAAAGAAGAGAAAGACAGAAGGAAGGGGAGGAAGGGAGGAAGGGAAGGAAGGAAGGAAGGGAAAGAAAGAGAGAAAGACAGAAGGAAGGAGGGAGGGAGGAAGGAAGGAAGGAAGGAAGGAAGGAAGGAAAGAAAAGGAAAAAGGAAAAGGAAAAGGAAAAGAAAGAAAAAGGACTTTTCAAAATTTGCAGTTGACGCGCTGGAGCGGTAGTACAGCACAGAGCGCCCCTTGCACAGGGCCACCCCAGGTTGGAGCCTCAGCACCAAATATGGTCCCCTGAGTGCCGCTGAGTGTGACAACAACCCCATCCCCCAAAAAAAAAAAAAGTGCAAGGACTCCTTAGGAGTTCTTTAGACGAGTGATGTGGAGATTTTACAGTTTGACCTTTGATCACATCATATGTAGGTCCCTAGAGGTGTGTCTTCCAGAATGTTAACTCTGCTCAATTGATCCCCTTGTCTCCCCTCCCCACCTCAAACACCCCCCCACCCCCACCCCACCCCTGCCACCTCGTCTTTTAGCTGAATGCTTTAGCAGGGCTTGAGCTCTCTAGGTTTCCTGGGCCGACAGGAGCCAGCCTCTCTGTATACAATAGATGCTCCAGTTGCGGTGGCATGTAGAAGGTAGATACACACTGACCTACTGCAGTGAAAATAGTGAGTAACCAAGAGGGAACATAGGTGCCCTCTGCCACTGTTAGCCTTCACTCTCTTCGTGAACCCCACATGGGAAAAGCCAGGACTTCTCTGGACTGGAGGCAAGAGAGGAAGAAATAACTAGGACCTGGAGGAGCAGCAGCTTCCTAAATTGATGGCACACGTCTGACTTGCTCTTCAGGGCGCTGTGATCTTGAGCATATTATGTTTGTGGGTGGAGTGTACTGGTCTGGGGGGGGAAGAATGAAACTTTGAGCTCCCTCTAGAGGCCGACCGTTGATATAAATGCATCAAATAAAGGTCTCTAGGAAAAGTGTGTACTTAAAAATTTTTTAAGTTCTGGGGCCGAGCGATAGCCCAGCGGGTAGGGCGTTTGCCTTGCATGTGGCCAGCCTGTGCCGGCCCAGGTTCGATCCCCGGCATCCCATATGGTCCCCTGAGCACCACCAGGAGTAATTCCTGAGTGCAGAGCCAGGAGTAACCCCTGAGCATTGCAGGGCGTGACCCAAAAAAGTAAAATTTTTTAAGTTCTGGAGCCAGAGTGATAGTACAGCAGAAAGGGCTTTTGCCTTGCACTTGGTTGGCCTGTGTTTGATCCCTGGCATCCCATATGGTTCACCGAGCACCGTTAGGAGCCCCCTCCCCAGCATCACCGGGTGTGACCCAAAAAGAAAAAAAAATTAGGTTCTTCATCCTTCCACCTTCAATTTTTATTGTACCATGCCTGGCAGGACTATAAACCGTATTTGACATGCCAGATGCCAGTAACAATTATAGACCTCATTCCCATGACCTGATGGAATGGTTTTGGCTCTTTATGTTCCTGGAGTGGGCAGATACCCTTGGGCTATCTCGCATGTGACAGGGACGTATTGAGATGTTACTGGTGCCCGCTCGAGTAATCAATAATCTACGGGAAGTCAAGTGATCAAGCGATATGTGATTCCACCATCACATTGACCCACCTCACTGTCTCAGGGACCCTTCCACAACCCTACTCTTTATTACAAAGCTAGCTTCTTTTTTTTTTTTGGGTCACACCCGGCGATGCTCAGGGGTTTCTCCTGGCTCTGCACTCAGGAATTACTCCTGGCGGTGCTCGGGGACCATATGGGATGCTGGGGATTGAACCCGGCCAGCATGGGTCGGCCACGTGCAAGGCAAACGCCCTACCCGCTGGGCTATCGCCCGGCCCCACATAACTAGCATTTTAATATTTGGGAGTGATTAGTTACTTTTGAGAATAAGTTTGGATTGCTCATGTTCTGATTAACTTATGTGAGGTCAACCCTAAGGTTTAGTGTTTGCCATGTAGACTATGTTGAAAATAGGTCATGTGACCAAACAAAACCGTCAGAACAAAATTCTGCTTCTTAGTGGAGCTATTCAGTGCTGGAAGCAGGAATTAATTTCCATGGTGTTTCTGCATTAGGAACTTTTGACCGTAGATCGCTGATCGTTCCTAGAGGGATCACACCCAGCAGGGAGTGGGCATCTAAAGGTGTGAAGGACATACCGTGCTGGACATCAAGCCCAGCTCTTTCCTTCCACTTGTAGTCATGTGCGCTGTCCGTTTGAGCCATATCCCAAGCCTCCGGTGGTTGTTTCTTGCTCCTGCCTTTGAGGTGGGGGTTGGGTGGGCTGGGGACTAGGGGTTCTAACACCTGAAGACCCAAAGCTGAAGAAGCATATTATGAAGTACCTGGTCAGTACTTTCCAAAACTGTCGGTGTCGTTCAAAACAAGAGAAGTCGGAGCCCGAGGCACGGCACAGTGGGTAGGCACTTGCCTTGCCAGCCTGCCAGGAGCAATCCCTGAGTGCAGAACCAGGAGCAAGTCCTAAGTATCACCAGGTGGGGCCCAAAAAATAAACACATTTTAGAAAAGAAAAATGGAAGTCTGAGAAACTATTAACAGACTGAAGAAACTAGAGACATACCGACTAAATACAACATAAATCCAGAATGGTCCTGGAACTAAGACATAGGATACTAGAGGAAAACTATGGTGAAATCTTAGTCACGTGTATAATTAACAAGATACTTCTTTCTTCTTGCAGGGGCCGGAGTGAGGGTAGAGGGGAGATTGGGCTACACCTGGCAGTGGTATGGGCACTTCCACCGCTGCTCTCCCCTGGAGGTGTTCAGACCTTGTGGTGCTGGGGATCAAACCAGGATTAGCCACATGCCCCTAATTTCTGTATCATAGCTACAGCTCTGATAAACTATTTCAGTGATGGTTACTGTGTTCTTAGGAATACCCTTTAGTAATGGAAAATGTAAACAATAGGGAAGAAACTTGTGAATGAAAGGGAGTTTAATTTTTTCTTTTCAACTATTATTTTTTCCCCTACCTAGATGCGTTGGGTTCAAGTGTATGAATACATATGTGGTATATGCTCTGGGAAGATAAGTCCTTGAGGAGAGAGGTCATCGGTTCGTGTTTTTTGCAAGTGAGAAATTTAAGTATATGAAGATTCATTGACTTATCCTTGTTGAGATTACTAAGAATAGTAGACCCATTGCGTGTCCGGCCGCATTGCTCTTGTCTGGTGGTCAGTGTAGTCAGGACTGTAGAAAAGTCCACACCTGAAGCTCTGAGCAGGTGCCTGTGCTGCTCCGTGCCGCCCCTCCCCTCTCTCAAGATGTGTGCTCTCAGCTCTCTTGCTCCCCATGTTCCGCTCTGAATAAAAGCTCTTCTTTGGACCCCCCTCCACACACAAAATTCTGGATTCCCTTTTTAACTTTATTTGAACACCGAGATTTACAAAGTTGTTCACAGTACAGGTGTCGGGTACTCAATATTCCAACTCCAGTCCCACCACCAGTGTGCTCTTACTGCCGCCAAAGACCTTGTTTCCCACTACCCTCCATCCCAATGCCTGCTCCCTTATTAGGCACTAATAATGTTGCTTAGCACAGCATACATATATTGGACTGGTATTGATAAAGTCATGGGCTTTTGACTGGGTTGTCAAATGCTAATTGGATCATCTGTGTTACTGCTTTCACTTACTGAACTTAAATGCAGTGGTTTCTCAATTTTTTAACGAAGATCTTCATGTTAATTTCTTACAAATACACAATACTCAACCCCATACCCACCACTATTGAAATTACAGACTATTATTTCATATTTTCACAACCAGTGTTTGAGCCTGTTGAAAGCAGACACTGAATAATTTATATTGCTCGTTAGAGCTAATTTATTAATAAGGTTGAAAAATATATTCTTAAAAGGTAAATGAGGATTATTTAGGCTCACCATGAATCCATTGGGCCATTTAAGCCCTTTGTATAAGAAATGACTGATACATTGTTACAGAATAAACATTGTGACTACATATATTTGTTATTGAGTGCCTTATTGTAGCACATTTACAGCACCACTGCACATTTAATTGATGTAAGTATATCAGTACACAGGAGTTTGAGAGGTTGTGCTGTCTTGAATGTGGCCGCGGTCCCCAGGAATTTCAGAGATTGTAACTGAGTCATTGGTCTCTTTCAAGGTTTATATATGAGTCTCTGGATCATGGCTGGGGGTGAGATTATTTTGGCCCCTGAGCCAGTTCATGGGCCTTCTGGAGAACAGGGAGGTGGGGGAGGGCCATCTCCTGAGAAAGCCTGGAGAAGTAAGTTGCAGCAACCCACATACCTGAGTTTTTCAGCGGATTCACTCATGGGTGGGGCTCTTCTGAGCAGTGAAGTTCGGCCTTGAGCATGGTGGCAAATGTGGCATGTGGAAGCGTTTTCGACTGCTGGAGCTCTGTTGGGATGGGCTGGGACTTCACCCGTCCCCCCGCTAGCGTGCCCCCCATCTGTTCAGCCTGGCATGGAGGAGACCAGGCTTCTCTGCCACTTACTGGTCTCTTTCGAGATTTATATATGAGTCTCTGGATCATGGCTGAACACATACAAAATTTTAAGCAGATGACGCAGGAGCTGTTCCTAAAGTCATTGACAATTACTGAGCCGCTTCTTTCTGCTTCATTACTAGGGTTCTACTTGTCAGGCATAGAGCTAAAGGGTAATGTGGCAATTTTGGCAGCTTACTGTTTCTGATGCTGTTTTAACTTAAGATTATTGACTGAGTGATAGAGTCGCTGGCAGTACATACTGGTGTCAGCATGGTATGGTCCTTGTCGGGAAGAGCCTTGGTGCTTAGTGCTTAGAGACTGGCTGCTGCTGGCGCTGGTGCTCTGGTGCTGTGTCGGGATCAAGGCCAGACTTCCTGCATGCAAACATTCCCCTCGTTCGTTTTCATTTCTTTTTGTTTGATTAGTTTGTTTTGGTTATGGCTTATATTTTTCTCCTTTACACTTCCAGCAATTTTAGAATGGATTACTCAGTTTACATTGTTGAAAGTTGGATTTTGTTCTATTCTAGTAGGTGCTTAAGTTCCTTGGGAACAGTTTGATCCTTTTACAGTTTGGGGATATTAATACTAGTACATTTGGGGATCTGTGATGTAGATGATTAAAAATATGAAAGCAGTTCCTTGGGGGGCTTCTCTATAGTTTTACTTTCAGAAAATGTCTTTACATCACTGTATCACTGTCTTCCCGTTGTTCATCAATTTGCTCGAGCGGGCACCAGTAACATCTCCATATGTCCTGTCACAAGCAAGTGTAACCCAAGGGCATCTGCTTGCTCCCAGGACAGGAAAAGCCTCAAACCATTCTTCAGGTTATGGAATTGAGGTCCATAATTGTTACTAGTTTTTGTCATAACAAATAAAACACGGGTACCTTGCCAGGCTCTGCTGTGTAGGTGGTATACCCTCAGTAGAAGGCTCTCATCTTGAGCATTTACTGATGAAACTTAATGGGGAAAGAACAGGTTTTATCTATTTTCTAGTTTATTTAAATGTGCCTTTCTCAGTACATACTCACTCTTTATTTCCTAGAAAGCTTTATCTTCTGGGGTTTGCGGCCCAGCTGCCTGTGTGGTCAGAGAATTCATTTTTATTTAGCCTTCTGATGTTCCTTAGTTGGATCTTCTTAGCACTTTATCAAATACTTTTGTTTGGTTAGTGTTCATTTGATATGATACATTTAAGTTTGATATCAACCTCCTTAAGGACAGTTTAGAAGGTGAATCACTTGTATCACTTGTCTTCCCGTTCATCGATTTGCTCGAGTGGGCAACAGTAACATCTCCATACGTCCTGTCGTATGCTAGTGTAGTCAAAGGGCATCTGCTCGCTCCAGGAACACGAAGAGCCTCAGACCATTCCTTCAGGTCATGGAAATGAGGTCTATGATTGTTACTGGTTTTTGGTATATCAAATACAACACGGATAGTTTGCCAGGCTCTGCCGTGCGGAGAAGGTGAATCATATGTCTATTGCTGGTGGTGACTATATGTCGAATTTTGTTGGAGGAACGAGGCAGTAATCATAAGGTGACCATTAGTGTAGCATACAGTCTGCTGTACTCTGCTCCACATCATCGTTTTCTTGAAAATTTTGGAGATGGAAAAAAGCGGTCAAGGTTTTTGTTCAGTGGTGGGAATGATAGTACAGCCAGTAAAGGTGCCCTGCCAGGAATAAACCCTGAGCACTGTAAAACAAAACACATCTATGTTTATCCAATAATGTATGAACATTTTTGTGTGTGCCTGCTTGAATTTGAATTCTGGTTGTGACATAGTTGTGAGACAAGCAAGTACTTAATCGGTTAGTGTTTCTCTTTTCTTTTTTATTTTCTTTCATTTTTCATTTTTTTCTTGGAGGGCTTTGGTGATGCCCAGGTCTTACTTCTGACTGCTCAGGGATCACTCTGGGTAGGGATCATTCCTGGTAGGGTCAGTTGGGGTGGCCAGTTGAACCCAGGTCAGCTGTGCTTATCAATCAAGTACCTCACCTGCTGAACTATTTCTCTGCCCCTGGCTACAGTTTTCCTAACTTATAAAAAAACCCAAGCTTCCGGTTTTGGGGCCACCAACCAGTGGTGCTCAGGGTTTATTCTGGGTTCTGCTCAGAAATTACTTCTGGTGGGGCTTGGGGTGCCATATGGGATGCCAGGGATCTAGCCCAGATCAGCCTCACACACGGCAAGCACCCTACCTGCAGTACTGTCTCTAGCCCCTGACTTACTGTATTCATTCATTCATTCATCTGTGAGTTGCCGTGCTATGCAGTTAAAAGGCTGCTCGTGGTCAGGTTTCAGTCACACGTTTGTTCTAACGCCCATCCCTCCACCAGTGCACGTTTCTCATCACCCATTCTGCCCCTTTATCTTCCTGCCGTGCCATGCCCCACCCCCCCCAGCCTGTCTTTCCTTTTTTCTCCCTTCCTCTGTCTCTCTCCCTTGGGCATTATGGTTTGCAGTACAGATACTGAGAGGTTACCTTGTTCTGCTTACTACCCTTTACGCAGTTTTTCCCCTACTTAATTGTTTTAAGTAAACAGTTTTACTGAAAAGGGAGAAAGAAAAGTTGGTATGTTTGAGACACTATACATACTTCTCTAGAGGAAGAGCCTCTGAAATAAAGTAGAAAAAGAATCCCATACCTGATGTAAACTATTCCAAGAGTGGAATAAAGAGTGAATGCACACTTTTTAAAAAGTTAATATCTAAATATATTAACTATACTAGAGCAATGGCTGATAGGATCTTCTTGAAAGATTAGGGTATAAACATTTCAGTGTTTCAGTTATTCAAACCCTCTGTTATCGAGTAAAAACAGCTAATGACAATTTATTATAAATAAATTTCTGTGGCTAGGCTTCAGTAAAATAGTTTTCATGGTTGCGGAGATAACTCAGAGGGTTGGAACACATATTTCCTAATTATTGGATGTTTGGAATAACGTATTTTTTTTCAATACTTAGCTAATGTAGATATAGCCTACATTAATTCTGCTTTCCCCTCTTCCCCCAAATGGCATATTTGGGCAAAAGTTTAAAGAAATTAACAGAAATCAATGTGTAATCCACATAAAGAACTTCTCAAAATACAAGAGCTAAAGTAGAGAATTCCGGCTGTTAGAAGTGGTCTGGTGACCGTTTTAGTGGCCTTTCGGGCCACTGGATATGCTATGGGGTCACTCCTGTCCCTGTGGTTGGGAGTGCTGGGAGATGCCACGGTCTTCCTGCGCCTCCTACAGGCACAGCACGCCCTTAACCCTTTGAGCACACTCTTGTGTGAGAGCTATGTATATAGTATTTATGAATTCTTCCCTTGTCTGAGTTTGTACTGAAAGTTATGTTTTTTAATTTTTGATGGTGTGATTTTGTCCAGTTCTGTTTTGTAGGATGGTAGTTAGATAAGGTGGGTAACTAGGAGGAAATGGAATGTGCTCAATAATGTAAAAACAGATCAGTGATACTACTTGACTTCCCACTGCACCATCCTTTGGGGGAAAAAGATCTGGTTTTATTAAATATGCTAGAACAGTGGTTGACAGTTTTCAAAAATCACCGTCAACCTTCAAAAGAAATCAGTTACTATACTTTTTCCTTGTTAACAGGGATGGTAGCAGTTTATAAAAGAGAGGTTGGATGAAATAGAATTTATCTTATTTTAATATACAGTACAATAAGTTCCTTAAGTATAATTAAAAGTATATAAGATTTAAAATGAGGATTACAAGGTCAGGCAAAATGTGGATCAGGAGGTCTTGCCAAAGGTGGAAATTACCACGAATGTGTGGGAGCAGAGGTTAGGTAAGACAGAGAAAGGAACAGTGGGCCAATAATTGTCGAAAGTCTGGGGGCCGGAGCGATAGCCCAGCGGGTAGGGCCTTTGCCTTGCATGCGGCCCGCCCATGCCGCCCAGGTTTGATCCCTAGCATCCCATATGGTCCCTGAGCCCCGCCAGGAGTAATTCCTGAGTGCAGAGCCAGGAGCAACCCCTGAGCATCGCCAAGTGTGACTGAGAAAGCAGAAAAAAAAAAAAAAAAAGAAAGTCTATTACAATCCACAACATGGAAGAGAGGGAAGAAAGAGAATTGAGATGGAGAACCTGCCACGGAGGCAGGCTAGGGGAGGGTATCGGGGACATTGGTGGAGGAGGTGGGCACTGGTGGCGGGATGGGTGCTGGAACACTGAATGGCTTGAAACCCAAACATGAACATTTTTGTAATTGTTAAACAATAAATAAATGTAAAAAATAATAAAATGGGGATTAAAATATTACAATACATTTTCTTTCCTCAGGTTTTACTGTTTCTTGCCCCCCTTTGCCAAATCTGTCTGCTCCGATTTAGTCTTAACTCTAGGCTCAGAGATCGCTCTGGCAGGCTCCATGCTAGGAATAGAGCCAGGTCCGTGGCACCAGGGCAAGCACCCGTATTGTCTCTCAGACCCCCGTGCCCTTCCCTGCCCCAGCATCATGTGGGCTTGAGTATAGTTTCTAAGATCTGCCTTTCTGTTGCGCTCATTGCACGGTGTGCCTGAAATTGCTTTGCTCACTTGGTACGAGGTAGCTGGGTAGTTGACTAATGTTCTCAACTATGAGGATCTTCCCTTTTTTTTTTTTTTTTTTTTTTGCTTTTTGGGTCACACCCAGCAATGCTCAGGGGTTACTCCTGGCTCTGCACTCAGAAATTACTCCTCGCGGTGTTCGGGAACCATATGGATGCTGGGGATCGAACCCGGGTCTGCCGCGATGCAAGGCAAACGCCCTACCCACTGTGCTGTCGCTCTGTCCCTGAGGATTTCCTTTTAGTTAGCTATGCTAGGATATTTTTTCGTAAGACTAATGGAAGTTTAAAATTATAGATATTATTTGAAAATTGTTTATTTTAAGGTACCAGAGCAATAGTATAACAGGTTAGGGCTTTTCACGTGGCCAACCCTGGTTCAATCCCCAGCACCCGTAAGGCCCCCTGAGCATCAGCAGGAATAATTTGTAAATGCAAAGCTAGGAGTAGTAATCTCTGAGTATAGCTGGATATGGCCCAGTCTCTCCCACCCTCTTTTTTTTGGTTCTTTTTATCTTCAAATAAAGGTGGGGTCCTTGGTTTTGTTGGTTTGTGAGAACAGGACCCAAGCGATAAGTCACCTTGCTTGAAGTTCAGTATCCTGCGACAGGTCCTGTCTTTGTTTGATTTGCTTGCTGGCAGGCCGTGTGAGCCGCCTTCCTGGCCCTTCACAGGACTCTAAAAATCTTTTGTAGGGACCTTAAGGAATAAAAGGTTCTCAACAAGTTTTTAACTGTTTACTCAGATAAAGTCTCAAAATTCTCTTAATTCTTTTTAAGCTTTGCAGTAAGGTTTTAGAAAATATTTCAGACAGACACTGTTATGTATCACAGACTGCTGTTGTCTGCTCTGGGGCATTGAAACTATTACAGAAATCTCGGTTCTCTCTTGAACTTGTCTCCCGCCCCTCATTATTCCTCTAAAGAAAACGATTTACACACACTCTCTCTCACTCTCTTTCTCTCACACACACTCACACACACGCACACGAATCATTAGAAGAATATTTTTTAGGAGTAGGTTTCAAGATTATAGATGAGCCAGTATCTGGCCATTATTTGGATACAGCTTGATACGGGAGCACTATTTTTAGATCAGACTTCCCTTTTGCAAATTGGCGCCTACTAGAGGACGGCAGTGTTTGTGTACACTGGGGTAGACAGGTTGCTGGCAGGTAGAGATACAGAGACTTGGTACTTGGAACTATATAGGCCAATACAGCTTTAATTTTGGCCCTCCCTCATGTGCCAGCTTCTACAGTACAGTCACAGATATGCCTCAAAACTTGGGTTTTGTTGTTTGTGGTCCCTCTCCCCACCCCATTTTGTTTTGGGGCCATGCCCAGCACTGGCTTGTTCAGGGCTTATTCCTGGCTCTGCTCATGGACTACTCTTGACCAGGATGGGGGACTATATTAGGTGCCAGCGATGAATCCGGGTTGGCGGTGTGCAGTGCCCTACCCACTGTACTCCGTCCCCCTCCCTTTTTTTAAATTTAGATACCATGATTTAAAAAGAAAAAAAAGTCATGGGAATTCCAAGCATTTGGCATCTGACAGCAACACCAGCAGGTCAGCATCTCACCAGTGACTAGGTCCCTCCCTCTGTCCTGCCTCCTAGCAAGCCTGTGGGGAAAATCTATTTTTCCTTGTTATAGTTTGGGTCACAGACTTAGATCAGTGTTAACTGTGTAGGGTGGGGTGGGGGCATTCGACCTTACTTGGCTGTGCTCCGAGATGACTCTTGGCAGTACTCAGGTACCATATGCAGTGCCAGGGATTAAACAAGTTGACTGCACCCAAGGCAGCTTCGTCCCCTCCCGAACTGTCTGGTCCTGCGTATGGTTTGCTGTACGAGTTAGCGCTCCCTGAGGGCCTTGGCCCTGCCCTTGTGTGACTGCTGTCTGCCTCTTCACCCGTCCCTCTAGAGCGTCCTCATTTCTGGAATCCAAGACTGAGGGTTTAGAGTGTTCTCCATAATTAAGCCCAGAATATTTTTATTGGTCTGTAAGAATCTTATTTTATGTTCTTCCTTTTGTAGATCATATATTTGGTAAGACCTTGTGAGTTCCTGGCATTTCACAGTCTTAAAAATTTCAAAAGCGTATATAAACTTGTGTTTATAGGGTGCTTATATATATGTGTCTCATACTTGCATATTTGACCAAGTCTATCAAAATCATAGTGTTTCTGTTTTCATTTTGAGGTCGGGATGGCATCATGACATAGTTCTTATTTAAGTTTTATCATACAAACTAGACAAATAATTTTCTGATCTGAAATGTGACATAAAATATGTGTGGTATAAAAATTCTCAAGGATACCCTGAACTTGTTTACCCCTTCCTGAAATAAAATTTCTGTATACTATTTTAACTGTGCTGTAGTCTGGGGACTATTAGATTTGTTATTGGTTGACTTTTGTGGAGGTTTAATAGTAATAAGTGGCATTGTTTTAAGAATATCTAAAAACTGAGAAAACTATCACTTTCACCCAATGGCTCTCTCTCCCTTAAGGATTTAAAGTAGATTTTTAAAAATATATGATAAATCTTACTTTTTTCTTCCCTTTATGGATAGTTAGCTTCTTGATATTTAGACCAGCCTTTTCTAAGATTCCGTATCCTTTCTCAGATGTACCTTTCAAGGTTTTGTACCCTCACCGCCAACTTTAGTTTGGTCCTAAACTATAGAGCTGGTTTAGCGCTCAGCGCAAGTGAGAGCTTCTCATCTTAAAATAAACAAGAATGGGGACATCTAATCACCAATGTTAGGTCTTCCTGCTCCTGTTACATCTTGTAATAAATTATGGGCCCCTTCCTGTGAACCAGTTAAATCTTTAGTCTGTGACTGTGCTTGCAGCTGTGTTACTTAATTGTGATTTTTTTTTTAAACAAACACTATTATTGTTACTTTATTCTTATTGTGTTCTGCCTTTGAGAGAGTGTGGAATCAGCACTAACACTGCACAAATAATACATTTGCTTGGTTTTCTGCTGCTCTGTTCTGAAGAGGGATGACATTTCCCCACCTCTTAGGATTTTGCAGCTCATTTCCCAGTGGGGCTAGTCAGGTGAGGGAGAACCTCGACCGCTGGCATACTCAGTGCTCCTGGTATGACAGTCCGTCTAAGGAGATGCAGTTTCTTCAATTCAGGTGAAAACCACAATGTGGGCCTGGATAAAAGTTGAAATGATTTAAGTCCTGAGCTAACTTAGCCTGTTTGTTCCTTTGAGTGAGCAATAAAATGCATCTGGTGCTGGTGTTATGTATGGGTATTTTTGGCACAGCGTGAGCTTATGTTCAAATTAACTAGTTCATTTGATGGTGCCAGAGAAACGATGGCCTTTTAGTGTATTTGTAGGGAAAAGTGCCTGAGCTGAACATATTAGAGAAAGAATTTTTGTTTTCAAAGTGCTGCCTGTCTGTGCATTTTAATTTTTTGGTTTTGGGATCACATCTGGCAGTGTTCAGGGTTTAATCCTGGCCTTGTACTCAGGGAACACTCCTGGCAGGCTCAGCGGACCATATGGGTGCCAGGTGGAAGGAATTTGGGTTGGATGTGTACACGGCAAGCAGCCTACCCGCTGGACTATCTGTTGAGTGGGTTTGAAAATGTTCTTTCAAATTTTTTGGGGGGGTCACACCCGACAATGCTTAGAGGTTACTCCTGGCAGTGCTCGGGGGACCATATGGGATGACAGGGATCGAACCCGGGCTGGCACAGGCCGGCTGAGTGCAAGGCAAACGCCCTACCCGCTGAACTCTCGCTCCGACCCCAAAATTTTGAAAATTTAAAGATATTTTGCTGTAAATCACTTTTTTATCTTAGTCTAAGATTTTTAGAACAAATCATCAAGTAAGGTACATTTCTCTCTTTCCTAATCTTTGATGGACTTGAAGTTTATGCTTCTGATATTTATTGTCTTTGCTACAGAAATCATTATTACAGTTCAGGGCAAAAAATAGCGTGACTTGCGAATACTTAACATTCAGTATACACATTGCCCTCTGCTTTTGTGTTACGTATATGCGTAACAGTGAAACGCTAAGTTTGTTCTTCCTGATAATTTAAGGTGGCAGTCTGTTTGTTCTAATGTTTTTAACCAGGAGGCAGATACAGACTGTCAGAAATTCTATATAATTTGGTGCATTTTTGTAGTTTTCTTTTGGAAAGAAATAACATTTCAACTAAATGTGAATAACAGTATATTCTCAGAGTTCAAAAGAGACTAAAATGCCATAACTCTACAGTCTTTACAAGAATAGGTTGAATTAAAATCACAATGACATTGTACAGTACTCACCAGATGATTGATACATTGGCCAGTGAAATTTTAAATATCTAGTCTTATTAATGTAAAATTATTCATTTTCTTCCATTGTTGGGGGCATCTCCAGGAGTGTGTGAGCCCCAGAGACAAACCTGAAACAGGAATATTGGAGGCGCCAGGGGTGTGGCCCAAGAGCCTATGTGAGGCCTCCAGCCCCAGTTACTGCCGGGAGTGCTCCTGGGATCCCACAACGCCAGCACATCTATGAGAGGAAAGCAGCACGATTATTGGTGTTTTCCCATTGCTTTCTCTGTTCACAGGCTTAGTGAAATATGAATCCGCCAGAGCTGCTTATTTGTTGTATTTCTGTTTGTTAAAATATTTGACGTCATATTGCCTTGTTCTGGGGAGAGTTTTCGGCAATTCAAGATTTCATGAAATAATTTCGGATTTTATCCTGACTGATGTGTAAACTTGGAGTGTTTTGGTGGGAATTGTGCTAGGTTCTAGAGTTGTAAGTTGGGAAAGAATCTAATATCTTTTTTTCTTCAATTATACAGCAGATATAATTTCTACAGTAGAATTTAATCATTCTGGAGAATTACTAGCAACAGGAGATAAAGGTGGGAGAGTTGTCATCTTTCAGCAGGAGCAGGAGGTAAGTTTTAACCTTTAATATCTCAATCTTAGGAGCGGAAATTTGTGTTATATTGCACTGGAAAATCTCATGGGGTGCCTTTTTTTTTAAGGAAGTATCTGTCCATGGAACAGAGTAACCAATGCATTCTGGTTCTTTTAACTTTGTGTGTGCTCCTATGTGTTTGTGCGTGTTTTGTTTTATTGTAACACTTCCACTAAAAAAAAAGATTTGGTTAGATACAGGGGTGGGAAATAGTGGACTGATTTAATTGGATTTAAAGCTTGGTATTTTTTTTCAATATTTTGTAAAACAAAAATTCCTTTGACCTCTTAATGCTTAAGTTTGTTTTGTGTAGTTGGGAAGGAGAGGTTAGTTTAAAGCAGCTTGATTACTTTGTCAGTTCATACTGTTACTGCAATTTAAATACAAAGGTCTTAAGTGACAGTTGCATTTATGTGCATGAAATGTTATTTATAAGCACCCCATTTAAACATTTTAAAAGTGGTGTTGATTTCAATAGTGTTTCCTTATTGAAAGAAGGAATTTGTCATTGCAGAATCTGATTAAAGTGGGTTTTGTTTTTATTTTGGGTGCAGTTTAGGCACACTATTGAATCTGGTTGACAAGACCTCACTGAAATTTGACACCAAACAAAATTTGTCACACTAGGTATCCCCGCTCCTGTCAGATCAGAGATCAAGTCGTGGAGATGTTTGGAAGCATTCTGCCCTCCTCTGGAATATATTTTTAATAACTTAAAAGTAATGTAAATAATTTCAGGGTTTTACAAATAGATGTCAAAAATCATAACACAAAGTTAGGTTTTAAAGGATTGTGAAATTCCTTAAATAAGCAAAGAATCTAGTAATAATACTACTACTTTGCACTTCTATAGCGCCTTTGACCTGAGGATCTCAAAGTGCTTTACAAACACTAATGAATTAATCCTCACAGCACCCCAGTGAGGTAGGTAATTTAATTTTAAAAGAAATCATTAAAAGTGTCTGATTAGAAGGTGCACAAACACTAAATATGTGTCCTTTTTAATCATTTTTTGGTTGGAAGAAAATACAAAAATAAGACTCGGGCTTTTCTTGAAAAGAACGGTCTTGTGGGAAGGAGGGGCGCAAAATCAGTTTCTAGTTTCCAGCAGCTTGACTGTAAGGATATGAATATTGGAGTTTAAATGTTCAGATCATTACTGATGCCTCTTTCACAAACAGAATCTAGGCAATAAGTGATTACTTAGAGGCAGGACTAGCAATATAGATCCAAAACTTGTCACGCTTTCGGTGTTCTTTGCCTTTCATGTTAGGTAACCAACATATCAAATTTAGAGCCATCTGCCCTGGAACATACATTTTTGCTGAAAGAATGACCCATCAGTGCTTAGACTTTGAAGTTTTCTGAGAAAATCTGCATTTAAGATTTGACATGTTTTGCTTGAGAATTAGGTCATGTCATCATTTGCTGGTGACTGTTACTAAAGTCCAAGACGGGGGCATTTCATGGAAATGTTGCTTTACTGTGAGTTTATAAAATGTAGTCAAAGTACCAGTTTGGTATTTTCCCAAAGGTTGTGGGCAATATATTCAATTTGAATTAAAGATTATGTCAGTTACTTAAAACTACTCAAACAATTTATTTGTATCCAAAAACAAGGTTACGGGGCTGGATTGATAGCACAGCAGTTGGGTGTTTCCTTGCACGTGGCCGACCTGTGTTCTATCCCCGGCGTCCCATATTTGGTCCCCAAGCATTGCTAGGAGTAATTCCTGAGCATCGCTGGGTGTGACCCAAAAAAAAAGAAAAAACAAGGTTACTGGGCCAGGGAGATAGCTCAGTGACCCCGAGAACATGCTGTGCTGTGCGTTTATCTCTGTCGCCACGGGGATCCCTGAGCACTGCCAATCCTGCCTGGTCTAGCTCCAAAAAAAATAAGACCATAAGGACCCCACCCCCCCCCCCAGTTAAAAAATCATCTCCGACCTGGCATTCTTCTGAAGATTTTGAAGTAATGATTTGAAAATTCAAACTCTTCGGCCTGAGGGATACTGTGAAAGTTACAGTACTTGCCTAGCGTGTGGCCACATAGGTTTGATCACTGACACTGCACACGGTACCCTGAACGTTGCCAGGAGTAAGCTCTGAGCAGCGTTGGGTGTGAAATCCCTCCCCCAGTAAATGCATAAATGGAGAAATATGAGAAAAACTACAGACTGCCCCCTTGTGTATCTTTTTTATTTACTTTTAGATTGCTATCAGGGCCACTCCTATGGTGCTTTATTGTTACCAGGTCCATGCCTGCTGGGGATCAGGTGGGAGGAGTCCGGAACCTAGGGCTTGGCACAGAACAAGCCTGTGCGCTCCATCAGCGCACGTCCCCATCGAGAAAGCATAGGTAGAGCCAGGCCTGGCAGGTCCCCGGTCTTAATCCTGGTTCTGCACAAGCACGACTCCTAGCAGTGCCGAAGAACTGAAGTGATTGTTCAAGGCAGGTGCCTTACTCGCTCACTGTTTTGTTGGCACCTCAGCACTATGCTTTTTTAAAGAATATTTTAAATGTCTACAAGTTATTTTGAAGGTTTAAAATCTTTGAGGTGGGATTTGTGTCACACCTGGCAGTGATCAGTGGTTACTCCTGTCTCTGCACTCAGGAATTACTCCTGACTGTGCTCAGGGAAGCATGTGGGATGTCAGGGATTGAACCCGTGCCAACCACGTTCAAGGCAAACTCTACCCACTGTACTATCGCTATGGCCCCCAACTTTTTTTTTTTGTGGGGCTCTGGCTGGTTCTGCTCAGGGCTTCCTCCTCCTCTTGTTCTCGGGGTCACTCTCGGTGGAGCTGAGGCTGTCTGGGATAGAATCCAGAGCCGCATGAGCAGGGCCAGCACCTTACTGTACGCCTCCATCTACCAGTCATCAGATCACTCCCTGTGCTGCTTAGGAGCAGCTCCTGGCTCGGTGCTCAGGATGGTGCTGGGGAACCAGGTGGTGCAGGGGATCAAACCTGGGCCCCCTGCATGCGTCCAGCCCTGAGGACTAGCTGACTCTCTCAAGTTCTACCCACCTTCTCTTCCAAATGCTTAGTCTTACTAATTTGGTGTGTGTTCATGTAATTCAGTTTCCACGTTTTAAATTGTTTTATACTGGAGTGCAATCTTCAGAACGTCTGGACACCAGATACACATATCTAATGTCTATAGATATTTCTCCATACCTAACACGTTGATTTAAGGTTTATGAATTCACACCTATTTTCATCTATAGCATAGTGTTTGAAAACTTTAGATAAAAAATAATTAGATGAAACTATATTAGATGAAGTAAATTAAAAAACTTAAGAGAAGACCTTTTAATTTTTGGATAAATTAATGACAGAACTCAGGAATTAAAATGGGAGTTTCTAAATTTCATTCCAACTTCTAATATAGCTGTTGTTATATATCTTGCTGACTCTGAGCAAATCTTGGTTTGATTTTTTGGGCCACACTGGCAAATGCTCTAGGGAGTGCTGGGGATTGGACTGGGTCAGCTGCAGCACCCACCCACTGGACTAGCTGGCCCCCCAGGAGTCTGTGCGGTTGGTGCAGCTCTGTTGGTAAACCATAAAGGTATTTGCCGTTTTTGTGGCTTTAACCTTTCACCCAGTGTCAAGGTTCATTGCTGACCTTGATTCACTAGTGAGTGCAGTCTATCTAGTCTTTATCCTCTTTGACATCTAACTGCACCTGTCTTCTGCCGCCCCTCAGTGTCATTATCCCCTTCTGTTCTCCTCTCTGTGCTTCGTTTTTCCTTTTTCTTCTTGAGTCACACTGGTGATGCTTTGAGGTTACTCCTGAGTGCACTCAGGAATTACTTGGCTGTGCTGGTGCTCCACGTGGGCTGCTGGGATCAAACCCACTGTCAGCCACGCGCGAGGCAAACACCCTCCCTGTCCGAGGGCTCCGGCCCCTCTCCGTGCTGCTTGCTGCCTGTCCGTCTGCTACCCCACAGCCGGAATAGGAGGTCATTTTAGTGGGTCTGATTCAGTTTGAGTATCTTTTTTTCTTTTGCTGTTTGATAGTATTTTATAGCCAGTATTTGGAATAGTTTTCTATTAAGTTTTGGTAACTCATAATTTATTACATGTATTCACATGTATTATATATGTAAAATACATGCACAGTAATAATGTACTGCTGTGCATAGTCCAGAAATAAAGTGTTCTAGTAAGATGTAACCTGTTACTCTGTGACTGGCACGTCGTGTTCCTGCAGCACACCTGCCACCAGAGCGCCAGTGTCTGCCCACTGTCCCAGCTTCCCTTCTTGTCTCTCTCCCCTCCATGACGTTTTTCCTAGAGGATTCCAAGCAACTGTTAGAACAGATGGTGGTGGTGTAGTTCCTCTAGGATTTGTGTATCCATGGGTGCTTAAATTAGTTGATCAACAATTACTGAAGTAGCTTTTTTCAATTCTGAAGTTCCCTTTTTTGAATTTCCTCTCTAGATTCTAGATTGTTAGTGTCTTACTTTTCAGTTTTCTAGGACTATGATTTTTTTCCCCTCTTATTTGTTTTGAGAGAAATTTTAATTTTTGATTCTGTCCTGATTCTCTACCGATAGTTTTTCCATTCTGATCAGGAATACTTTTGCATGTCAGGCCCTCTACCAGTGCCCCTGCATTTTATTTAATCCTCAAAGCAAAATAACAAAGTTATTTACACACTTAGCATCTTTGTATCAAGACACTACAAATTTAAAAATACGTTAGAGGGGCCGGAGCGATAGCCCAGTGGGTAGGGCGTTTGCCTTGCACGCCGGCTGGCCTATGCCGGCCCGGGTTCGATCCCTGGCATCCCATATGGTCCCCCAAGTACCGCCAGGAGTAATTCTTGAGTGCAGAGCCAGGAGAAACCCCTGAGCATTGCCGGGTGTGACCCAAGAATGAATGAATGAATGAATGAATGAATGAAAAGAAAAAAAATACGTTAGAACTTTGTGAAGGCAGCGATTGTGGTACCACACAACTAGCAGTGTGGGTGAAAGCTAATTTCAACGTATACAGTGACGGACATAGTGCTGGATGTTATTTAGCAGGTGAAAACATTTTTTCACTCTTCTCATTAGATAAAGAACCTGTATTTTAATTTTGGGGACTTAATCCTTCACTTTGTAATGAAGTGTAAGTACTTGCTTCTCATTTACGAGCTCCCTGGGGAAATGGGAGGGTTTGGGCTGAGAGTGAAGACCTGGCTCTGGCTCACGGTATGTCGTCAGCCGCGCCCGCCTTTCTTTCAGCCGTCCGGAGTCTGGGTTCTCGCCACCCAGCTGCCCGACACATAGCAGCTACTGCTAATCTCTGCCGGCTTCTCATGCATTAGATTTCATCTTCCAGAAAAACAACCACAACCTTTCCTGATTGCCGAGCGACTAGTCCATGCTGTTGCGTGCCTCTGGACAGAGTCCTTGAGGTGCTTGTTCATTAGTGCTCATAGTTCCTCCTGTCTGTGGAATACCAGAGTCCCGCCTGGGTTGGCTGCATGCAAGGCAAGCTCCCTGCTCGCTGTACTGTCGCTCTGGTCCTGCGCTGCTTCTCTTAAAGTCAGGAATTCTTTTTGTTTGTTTCAGGCCACACCTGGTAGTGCTCCGGGCTTACTCCTGGTTCTGTGCTTAGGGGTCTCTTGTGGCAGGCTCGAGGGACCAGACGTGTGCATGCAAGCTCCTTACCCACTGCACTATCACTCCAGCACCCCAGAATTCTACTTTTAAAGGGGTATTTTATTCAAACAGGAAAAATAAGATGGAAGATTATTTTACTATGTTTTAATTTTACTTCATGATTTGCTCTCTGCCCTGCTTTTCTTTTTTCTTCTCCCTCTCTCTCCTCTCCCCCTGACACACACACGTGCACACTCAAGGGTTATTCCTGGCTCTGCACTCAGGAATTACTCCTGGTAGTGCAGGGAGACCATTGGTATCACTCCTGGCCCCCAGTGCCCTGCTTTTCTAATGGTGAATTGATTGGATTGTGTTGTGTAGGCTGCTTGCTGTCAGGGGCTTATTTCAAGAGAACATGTATTTTTCTGTTTCATAGATTGACTTTAGTTTTGTGCCTCTTCTGGTTTGCTTTTGTCGTTAATTACTTGCCTTCAGATTATTTGCTCATATTTCATTTGCTCTCACTTAAAATTCACTATGTTGTGATATTTTACTCTAGATTATGTGATTGTTCCTCTGGTTTCCTCACCTACTTTTAATTTTCAGACAGATTATTATTTATTGAACGCCTTCTACACTTTCATTGGTCAAACTACTGTACCCAGTTTTCAGAGAGAGAGAGAGAGAGAGAGAGAGAAAAGAGAGAGTGTTTGGGCAGTACCTGTGGCACTCAGGTTACTCCTGCCTCTGCACTCAGCAGGAGTCCTCTGGAGCAGCTCAGGGATGAACCCGGGTCAGCTGAGCAGGGGCGATGCCTGCCTGCTGCACTGCCGTTCCAGTCCCCTTTTCAGTCTCTTAAAGGATGTTCAACTAAGTCATTTCTTTTTTATTTCTTCCCTGTTGTGGTTTGAGTTGAAATTTAAAATGGCCCTGTGTGCTCTTTCAAAGTAGGTACCTAGAGGTTGTTTCAAGTTCCTTAATTTTTTCTTTTCTCCCTTCCTCTTTCCCTCCCTCCGTCTCTCTTGGTGGTAGTTTCAGTCGCTAGGATTCCAGAGCTGTTCCTGATTGGGTTTCAGACACGCAGTGTGTCAGCACCCATTCCTTCACCAGAGCTGCCGCTCACCCCCCCACCCCCCCAATTTGCCTCCCACTCACCACCAGCACAGAGACTTTGCAAAAGTCCTTGCAAACATAAATTTTCTGAAGATGTCTACTACGGTCATCAGTAGAAAAAGACGTTGGAGACCATGAAAGCCTCCCGCTCTGTCTTTTTCTTTCAGCTTTCTGGGATGGAATAAATTAGATGCCTTGAATTCCAGGCCCTTGTGCAATTTAGTTGTTCATGTTATCTTGAATGCCCTAGTCTTTTACTGGATTATATTTGAGTCCCTTTCTAGAAGAGAATTACTTGAACATTATTCACTGTTGCATTAAATTATCCAAACTGCCATGTCACTTTAGAGGTAGAAAGGATGAATTCTGCTTAACACATGAGAAAATTGAGGTCAAAGGGATATTTCTTGAAACTGCAAAAGTAAAAATAGATAAAATTGGTAAAAAGGAATGCTCTTTTCCTTATAAAAGTTCTAACACCGGATAGTGTCTCTGATGATTCAGAGCACAACCAACACCTTGAAAGTAAGGAGGAATGGGGCTAGAGGGAAGGAAGAGAGTAGGGGGCGGGGGTCTGTGTGGGGGGGGGGGGGCAGTGTTATTCAGCAGCATGAGAAACCTAGATAAAGGCATTCTTCCTCTAACGTTTTCCCGTATTTTATAGCATGTTTTAGAATTTTAATGTTTCAGCTGGTTAGCTATTTCAGATTTGGTTGAAAGCATTGTATTAATTGTAGTTACTCATTTCCTTTACATTTTGTTTGAATAGTATAGACTGCTTGATTTGTTAACGACTATGTCCAGTTTTGAAATTAGGCATTTAGAAATTAGAGGTTCCCCTTTTTGTTTTCTGAATATCACTGATTGTGTGTGTGTGTGTGTGTGTGTGTGTGTGTGTGTGTGTGTGTGTGTGTGTGTGTTTTGGCTTATAGAAAATTTCCACTGCTTACTGCATTTATAGTGCTTAGCAGATATGTGCTGATTTTGTTTTGGGGCTACGCCCTGTAGTGCACATGGGACTGTGTGTGGTGCTTGGGATGAGTTGGGTTGGCTGCATGCAAGGCCTGTACAACCTGCCCAGCCCAGTGGTTTGTTTATAGACTTCATTAAAACTAAGGTTTTAGTGACGCTCTGCTGAGGCTTTAAAATAGCCATTGATTTTCTTTTATATGATATGATAAAAATAAGTACATTCTGTGTTTTCTGAAAATGTTCATTGTGTTTTGTTTAAGAAGCAAACTGAAGATTTCCAACATTTTCACAAGAGTTGGAGGAAGGAAGGAAGTTGGTAAAAGTGTGGTGCAATTACGCTGAAGTTTGTATTTAGGATTAGCTGATAGAGAACGCCAGGTGGTTTTTCAGAAGTTTTTAGTTACTGGTCATTCTTAATTTAAGAGTCTTAGTCATTGTGATTGACAGCTTGACAGTTCTGTCAGTGATAGTGTTTCATGCGTTCAGCATCCCAGCACCACACGCCCATCTGAGTCTGCCCTTCCCGGCCCCTGGTCTCACTGCATGGTGAAAGAGTTCCATCGTTCTGTACACCAGCTCTTAGGTTCTGTTCTCGTGCCATGCTTTTTTTTTTTTTTCCCTCAGCATTTTTATTTTCGGGAAAAGCTTGTTTATTCACTTTAGATCCACTTTATTTGTTTATATTTTTAATTGAATCACCATGCAGTAGATCATCACAAAGCTGTTCATGATTGGGATTCAATCATACAGTGTTCCAGCACCTTCCCTCCTCCAGCGCACATTTCCCAGCATCAATGTTCCGGGTTTCCCTCCGCATCCACCCCCACAGCCTGTCTCTGTGTCTTGCCCTTTTTTAGATTGCATGTTGGGATCATTCTGTACCCGTCTGTATGCTCTTTATGTTTCTTTTTTTTTTTGGTTGGGAGGGGTCGCACATGGAAATGCTCAGGGATTCCCTCCTGGTGGTGCTTGGAGGACCATATGGGATGCGGGATCAAACCTGTGTCAGCTGCGTTGCCCTCCCCTCTTTACTATTACTTCAGCCCCTCTGTATGCCTTTTTGACCTCGGTAGGTTACTTCTTAGTTAATCAGAATTGTCAACATTTTTGGCTCTCTTGCTTTCATTTTTGTACTTTAAATTTTCACTTTGCTTGAAAATTACACATAAATATTCTGTTGTGCTTTTACTGGTTTCTATTCGTTTGTTTTGTTTGTACCAGAAATGTGTGTGTGGGCAGGGAGGGGAGCAGTCACATCCAGTGAGGCTCAGGAATTGAATTCAGATCAGCCGTATACAAGACAAACACTCTCACCGCTGTACTAGCTCTCTGGCCCACCCACTTGTACTGGTTTTAATTTAAAATTGTGCCCTTGGGCAGTACATATTACTTCCATTCCCTTTCACTACATGACAGCTGTTTGAATGTGTTCTTATCATTATTTTGGTCTTGTGTACTTTGTTTTTAAATTTAATTGTGGCAGACTATCATGCATTGACTTCCACAGCCCTGCTTGACTAAAACTGCACTCATGTAAGCAACAACTTTTACCTTTTTTCTCTTCCTGTCCTATCGCTATCAATCTTGTTGGTTTGTTACTTGGCTGCTTCCGGTCTTATATGAATGGAAGACTTCAGTGTTTCTCTCTGTGATTGGCTTATTTCACTTACAGTATGTCCGTAAGGATCATCTGTGCTGTAGCTCAGACTAGCTCCTTTTTGTGGCAGTGCGTGGGGGTTATACCTGCTAATGCTCAGGTCCTGTGTCGGTGCTGTGCTGAGGCTCCAGCCTTTTCCAGGCTCGTGCTGCAGCCATTTGAACGCTCTCCCGTAAGCAGGAGTTGCATGTTTTAAAGGCTGTGCACACACACAGTTCTGCATGCACATAATCTGCCTTGTGTAGCCAGTTGTTTTACAACCACAAGTGCAGAGGACCAGCTGTTCGGGACTTGAATGTTCGTGTATGCACCCTCTGGGCTATGGGGAATGATCTCTGAGACCTTGTTTGGCTTCTTAGGACCACATAAGAAATAAATACAGGGGCCGGAGCGATAGCCCAGCGGTAGGGTGTTTGCCTTGCACGTGGCCAGCCTATGCCGGCCCGGGTTCAATCCCCGCATCCCATATGGTCCTCTGAGCACTGCCAGGAGTAATTCCTGAGTGCAGAGCCAGGAGTAACCCCTGAGCATCGCCGGTGTGACCCAAAAAGCAAAAAAAAAAAAAAAAAAAAGAAAGAAATACGCCCAGAAGTGAGGTTGCTGGATTACGGGGTAGTTTGAGGAGGTACATATCGCTCTTTTTCTTTTGGGGTCACACCCAACGATGCTTAGGGGTACTTCTGGCTCTGCACTCAGGAATTACTCCTGGCGGTGCTCGGAGGACCATATGGGATGCTGGGGATCAAACCTGGGTTGGCCGCATGCAAGGCAAACGCCCTACCCTCTGTGCTATCGTTTCAGTACTTTAAAGCATAGTCCTGACTGTTCTTTATGTGTGCTTTATGAGTTCTATTGGGGTGGATGTTGAAAATGTGGAATTTTGTTTGAAATCTGTGTGAAGGACACTTTCTCTGTTAATTCTGTGTCCTGTTTACTCACCAAGCATTCCGGGTCCTGCTGCCTTTAATGAATGTGTGCTGCTAAAACATTACTGACCCCTTTGGGGGCCGGAGCGATAGCCCAGCAGGTAGGGCGTTTGCCTTGCATGCGGCTGGCCCATGCCAGCTCAGGTTCGATCCCCGGCATTCCATATGGTCCCCGAGCACCACCAGGAGTAATTACTGAGTGCAGAGCCAGGAGTAACCCCTGACGCCTATTGTATCCTTTGGATGGCGGTAGGTGGCCGGTGCTCAGGGCTTGCTCCTGCCTCTGTGCTCAGTTAACACTGCTGGTGTGTTTGGGGACCATCTGGGGTGTGGGGGCTTGAACAAGAGCCCTGCCTGCCTACTGTCGCTCTGCTCTGGTCCTAGCCCCCTTTATGACTTCAGCGCCCTTTATTCTTTTTTTACTGTTACTATTATTTAGGAAGTCTTTGCTGAATGTGCTTATGTGCAGGGGCTTCCTACATTTATTGTAGACTGTTGCATGCAAATTGTGTTAAGAAAATAGATTTTCTCAGATGATAGAGGCAAATTAAGAAAAAAAGGATTCAAACGTGGTGCCAGAGATCGTGGCACCACGTAGGGCACTGCACAGGGGTCCCTGAGCCACCACCAGGTGTGACTCACCCACCCCGTGATTTCAGCTATGCATGAGACGACTTAAAGTGTACAGGTCTATGATTGTAAGACACTAAAACAAAAGCAAATCCTGTGACATGCCGTTTGTGTTGCTAGTATTGAGGACTTGGGACTGTGTTTGCCTTTCACGTCTGCTCACTGTCCATGCAGAGAGAGGGCAGTGCTCATCTGGTCATCCTCGCGGAAACCCCCTTCACCTGCTGTCCCTGCTGACAGGCCGGCTCTTGTCCACAGGTGTATCTAGGCTTTCTCTCTCCCTCATCCTCTCCCCTCCCCACCTGACAGTGATCAGGACTTACTCCAGGTTCTGTGGTGAGGTTGGGGGTACTCTGAGGACCACATGCAGTGCTGTGGATTGAACCTGGGGTTGGCTGTTTGCGGCAAGCAGCTTACTTACCCTGTACCTTGGTCCCTATATAATAAGGACCAACCTTGGTTCTTATATAATAAGGACCAGGGTATAGGGTGTGTGTGTGTGTGTGTGTGTGTGTGTATAGGTATATCACGCTCGTTTGCTTGCTTGCTTGCTTGTTCTGGAAACAAACCCCTTCCATACTCTTTCTACTCCTGCTTAGGAGTCACACCCGGTGCTGCTTGGGGTGACCGAAACGGGCATTTGAACCAGAATGAGAGGCTCCCCAACAACATGCAAGACAGGCCCTTTACTTCCTGTAACCTCTTCAGCCCTCTTGTTTTATGGCCTTGAATTTGTTGTTGATGGCTGTTATCTCTGCCCTTGTTCTTGTTAATTTAGCTTAAAAAGTTTATTTGCAAGAAATCCAAATTGTAAGAGAAGGAGGAAAAGAAAGAGAGAGAAAAGAGATAAAGAAACTTGCCATAGAGGCAGGCTAGGGGACGGGGGAGGGAATCGGGGTCATTGGTGGTGGGAAATGGGCACTGGTAGAGGGATGGGTGCTGGAACACTGTATGGCCGAAAATCAAACATGAACATTTTTGTAATTGTTTATTTTTTATTTTATTTATGGTGGTATAATAAAATATATTTTTAAAAAGTTTATTTACAAGAAATGAAATAGCTATAAATGTAGTGAAATTGCAAAAGAGTGTTGGTGCTGATATATAGCATCTTTGGCCTTATTATTATTATTATTATTATTTTTTTTTGCTTTTTTGGGTCACACCTGGCGATGCACAGGGGTTACTCCTGGCTCTTCGCTCAGGAGTTAATTACTCCTGGCGGTGCTCGGGGACCATATGGGATGCCGAGGATCGAACCCGGTCCGTAGCATGCAAGGCACACGCCCTACCCGCTGAACTGTTGCTCCGTCCCTGCATCTTTGGCCTTTTAGATGGCACTTTCTCTTTTTTTTTAACTTTAAAAAAACTGTATCTTATGGCTTTTGTGTTACGCCTGGTGATATCAGGAGTTATTCCTGGCTTTACGCTCAGGGATTATTCCTGGAGGTGTGCAGGGGACCATACGGGATGCCAGGGATTGGCTCTACCCACTGTACTATCTTTCCAACCACACAAAACACATCTTGTTTTGTTTGTGTGGGGGCCATACCTGGAGGTGCTCAGGACCCCATGCTCAGGTATCACCCTGCCAGGGCTTGGAGAGTGGGGTGGGGACACCATATAGGGTGCTGGGGGGTCAAAGCCAGGTGCTTTCGCTGTACTGTCTCTCCGGCCCCTGAACCAGAGCTTTTTTTTTTAATTTAATTTTATTATTTTCCCCCGCAAATATTATTACACCATTTTAGACATACAATTGAAAGATGCTCATATAGAGTTTTGGTTCTACAGTGTTCCAACACGCATCCCTCCACCCAAACCCATCTCCCATCACCAATGTCCCCACCTCCCTCTCCCTCCCGCACCTCAACTACTTGGCGGATTCTGTATGTCATTTCTTTCCTCTTTATATTTCCTTCCCACCAAACTTTCCTGCTCTTTGTGGAATGCAGTGCATTAAAAGACATTACTGTTTCACTATTTTAGTGGACCGCGCAGCCACAAGCGGCCACGCCGACCTGGGCTCAAACTGGTTTTGCTCTGTTAATCTGGTCGTGAGACAGTTTCCCAGCGTCCGGATAGCGAAAATGGTGGCTAGTGTGATGGGCGGAGTCTCATCCGGCTGCTTCCGGGGATCCCCAGAGGCGACGGGCCCACTCCCAAAACCCATCTGCCCTCCTCGGGCTCCATAGTCAGCTGGGCCCGAGTTCCAGCCTCCCCAGCCGCTTGTGAGACAATGCATGCTGGCCCCCGGGCAGCCTCCTGGGGGCCACCAGGCTCAACAAAATGGAGGGGGAAAGGGGCGACCCCTGACGCCATCTGACGAATTCCCAGTGATTCCTGCTTCTGGGAGCCGAAGATGGCACTTTCTAGTACAGAGCCAGAAGGAATCTCTGAGCAATGCCAGATGTGCCCCAAGAAGTAAAACAAAAGCTGTAACTTTCTCTTAGGTGCTTTTTTCCTGATGTAAGCAAGCAGTGAGACTCCTCACACCCCATGATGTTGTTCAGTCATATATAACAGATCATTCTTGACTCTTTAGCATATGATGGTCCTGTCTGTTTCAGAAGTACTTTCATGGTTTTTCTCTCTGCAGTTCATCAGATACAGTGTGGACTGAGGGACCCAACGCCAGCTGTTTGGGCGGACGGTTGGGCCACACTGAGGGGTGCTCAGCCGTCTCTTCACCACTACCCCCATATGAACTAGTGTGTGTGCTTATCTCCGATACTTTAAATTGTCTATCTGAATCAGCTTCTTTTTTTTTTTTTTTTTGGGTTACATCCGGCAATGCTCAGGGGTTACTACTAGCTCTGCACTCAGGAATTACTCCTGGCAGTGCTCAGGGACCATATGGATGCCAGTGATTGAACCCGGGTTGGCCACGTGCAAGGCAAACAGCCTACATGCTGTGCTGTTACCCCGGCCCCAGGAATCAGCTTCTACTTTTGACTGAATTTAGCATGTAGAGGGAAATGGCTTAAAGGGCTGCTGTGCATGCTTCTGAGTGGTAGAAGTGGTAGAATCTCGAGGTGTCATTGCTGGTAGGGCCTGGTCCCCTGAGTACCTGCTAGGAGTCTTCCCCAAACATTGCTGGGGTGTGCCGGAAGTCAGAAGTGAAAATCAAAGTTCCGCCTGTAAGAGTTTTTTTTTTTTTTGAGGGAGGGGTGCCTGTACCCAGCAGTGCTCAGGGATCACTCCTGGTGGTGCTCAGGACAACATATGGGTGCTGGGGGGTCGAGTCAGCCATGTGCACACGCCCCGGGTGCACTTCTGCCCTTTGACTCAGACCCATATGTGTGGAAGTTCTTAAAGACGAGGTTTCCTGTAGAAAACCTAGCATATAACCCTGATGGTCCCGTGCTTAAATTTAAAACATAACATTTACTATTCAAAGTGAAAACTGAAACAGTCTAGTGGGGAGGGCGTTTGTCCTGCTGACACTGCGGCTGACCTGGGTTCGGGTCCTCAGCATCTCGTGTGGACCCCCAACCACTGCCAGGAGTAAGCCCTGAGTACTGCCATGTGTGGCAAGAGTCACTGATTGGCAGGGGGAATTCTACCCCGGGACCTGCAGGACACTTCTTGGAGCCAGAGCCTGGGCTGTTGTCAGCAGAGCTGCAAAAGTAAGACTCAGACCAGGATCAAGAAGAGACGAGCGGACAGTGGTGTAGAGATTTAACTCTGTTATTGGATGTGGTGTGGTAGCATTGTGAGAAGAAAAATTCATGACTTGTGTCATGAATCAAGATCACTGTATCACTGTCTTCCCGTTGTTCATCGATTTGCTCGAGCGGGCCCCAGTGACATCTCCATATGACCTGTCTCATGCTAGTAGAGCCCGAGGGCATCTGCTTGCTCCAGGAACATAAAGAGCCACAATCCATTCCGGAATGAGGTCTATAATTATTACTGGTATTTGGCATATCAAATATAACACAGGTAGCTTGCCAGGTTCTCTGCCGTGCAGGTAGCATACTCTTGCTACCTGAATCAAGTCGATAAAATTAAAAAAGAAAGTTAAAATTGCACCACTATGAGTTTTCTCGAAGAATATCATGACAACTTTTGGAGGCTGAATCAGATAGACAATTCCTTCTAAAGGAATTTCTCCTAAAGAGGGGGCCGGAGAAATAGCCCAGCGGGTAGGGCGCTTTGCCTTGCACGCGGCTGGCCCCTGCCGGCCTGGGTTCGATCCCCGCATCCCATATGGTCCCTGAGCACCGCCAGGAGTAATTCCTGAGTGCAGAGCCAGGAGAAAACCCTGAGCATTGCTGGGTGTGACCCAAAAAGCAAATAAATAAATAAATAAATAAATAGATAAGTAAATAATAAAAATAAAGGAATTTCTTCTAAAGAGTGTTAGTGCATGTATGTAACTAGTGGGTTAGGTTATCTGACATGATGAGTATGGTATCACTTCACTTGTTTCACTTGTCTTCCCGTTCATTAATTTGCTCTAGTGGGCGCCAGTGCGCCGCCATTCATTGGAAGTGAGGTCCATTATTGTTACTGTTTTTGGCATATCGAATACACCACGGGTAGCTTGCCCAGCTCTACTGTGGCTTTGGGTTCATCCCGGGGGCCCAATCTTTTCTGGCAGACCATCAACCATCCAGGGCCCACGGGGCAGAGCCCTGGGTGTAGACAGCCTGTCTCCTGTCTGCCACCTGTTGACATAGCTGGGCACCACAGCCACACCTGCAACACCTCAAGGGGCAGAATGAGTATGGTACTGAATTTTAATTTTTAATATTTAAAAATTTTTTAATTTTTAACCTTTCTATACCCCCAGTGGTGGTTATGTGTCAGGGAACGCCGCAGGGGTCCCCTGTCAGGACTGAGGTTCTCTTCTGCTCCGAGGACGCCGGGAGGACAGATAAAAACTCACGAGTCCGGTGCAGTTCCAAAAGGGCTTTTAATAGTACAAAAGCTCTTCCACAGCACTCCAATATAATGAACAAACTTTAGCTCTGGTCCGACCTTAGACCATACAAAAGAGCCTAAGTCTCCCACCAAAGCGAGAGGATCTCACCCAAGCTGAGTCCTACCTAGAAGAAGGAGCAAAAGGCCAAAGAGCAAAAAGCCAAAAGCAAAAGGCCGAGGAGCCAAAAGCCAAAAAGGCCCAAAAGGCAAAAAGTAAAGGGGCCTCAAGTCACCCCCTTTATATACACCAAAGTAATCCAACCGGGAGGGTCATGTCAACAAAGAACTCTAAACAGAGTGTAGTGCCACACCCTATTGCAGGTATAAACAAAGGTTATGCCAAGGTCTAATCCTTTCTACCAAGATTATCTCTTACGTAAAACACTGGAGAGAGGGGGCTGGTATAAAGTAATACATCTTAACTCCATGAGCTTCATGTAATCTAGATGGTACCCACAAGGTCCTTCTTATTATTTACACCGGGTGATTCTGAGATCTTGTTCCTGTACTGAAAGGGTCACACTCGCCTGCTTAGAGCAAACAAGTATGATCCTTCCTATAGTCTCAGAGTAGCCAGGGTGGTAGTCTCCTGGTAAATTCTAACTGTCCCACGCTGCACCCGCTGGGTGCAGTGGGTATAAAGAGGAGCTGTGCCCAATCTAGAAAACATAGAAGTCTTAGTAGATGTGTAAGTCAGAAGTTACCCAATCAAGGTGACTTCTGTAACTGCCACACCCTCTAGCAGTGTTTACATAGAAGAGAAATCTCATTAGAATGAACCTTGACTTAAATAGATTAAGCTGGGAGTGGGCAAAACAACAAAACTCCCAGAATAGCTAAACCTGTCCTCCAACGGTTATGTTCTTTGGACTCTTGTGCATTCTTTTTTATCACTCATTTTCATTTTGGGACCATGCCTGGCGGTGCTCAGGCTTACTGCTGACTCTGTGCCCGGGATGACTCCTGGTAGCTGGTGATCAAACCTGAGTCTTTCTCACTGCGCTTCCTCTCAGGCCCGTACTCTTCATCTCAGTATTGGTATGCCCACTCAATACGTGGTTCTGCTATCAGGAGATCCAGATAAGATGCAACCACAAATCAACAATCACACACCAAGCTTCTGGGATGGGGATCAAACATATCTCTGATATCAGTAAGGTTCAAAAAATGTTTTAGAGTCACTGCTTATGCTTATAGACTGCGAATATTGTCGAGTACTTATAAACATTTCATTTGATAACTGCATTTTTGGTTTTTGTTTTTTGGGTCTCAGCCAGTGATGTTTGGGGGTTACCCCTGGCAGTGCTCAGGGGACATATGGGATGCCAGGGAGCAAACCTGGGTCAGCCAGTGCAAGGCAAGTGCCCTCTATTTGCTACACTATCTCTGCCGCCCAGTAATTGCTTTTGTGGAAGATAACAATTGGTGCTATCTTTCATTTGATATTTTCCTTTTTGAACTAAACTTTCAATAATTATTTATGGAAAGAGTACAGACCATATGCTCGTTAGTTAAAAGGTTCATTCTGAACCTGGTTATAATCTCACTTTGTTAGGGTATTAATTAGTGTTAGCTCAAGAGTTCACAATTAGTCTCCTTACCCAAAATCGTCACCTGTTTGCCCACACTGGTTCCAACTGAAATAAGTCACCAATGTGTGCTAGACGGGAAATATAACCAAGCTGATGAGAGGCTCACCAGGGCAAGTGGAGGTAGCTGTATGGGTGGGAATGCTTGTATTTTTATTCAGGAGTCCTGGGATCTTTCCCAACACTGCACGCTCCGCTCTGCCTTAAACAGGGAGTGGCGCATCCAGGTGTGACCCCAAAACAAAACCTGTTGAGGGCAGGCAGTTACTGATGATACGGTGGAGTGAGGTTTGCTATTAACTTAATGTGGATGTAATGAATAACTAAGTTCCTAGTAGCGGTTTTGAAGTGCGAGGTCATGGTCAGATAATACCATGACATGAGAGCTTGTAAGAGTTTCGGCAGTTAAATGACCTAAACGCAGCTACCAGAAAGGGAAAGGAAGAAGGACACCATTAAGTAACTGGCCAACTATTGACGTTAGTCTGGGTTGTGTGGGAACCCCGTGTTCCTGACCAACTGCCTGTGGGAGCGACCCTCTCCCCGCACACTGAGCACTGAACCAGGAGCTAGTCCCAAGTGCCACTAGGTATGGAAAAGAAAAGAAGAAAAATTGATTGTAAGGTGGTTAGAGAAAGCTCTGCCTGTCAGTTGTTTCTAACAAGATTTTCTTAAATTTTAGATCATTACCTATCTCCCATTATTTTAAAAATTAGTATGCGGCTATTCAAGGTTTAATAGGGTACTAATGATCCTCACTGTGATGTCAGTTGATTGAGTTTAAGTATTAGACTTTATTTTGCTTACTCCGGTGGGATCAGGAGTCCTCCCAGAGGACCCCAGGGCTCGGACCTGGTGTGCTGCTCAGGCCCACGGACACTGGGACCACCGGAGCCGGGATCGTAGTCTCTGTGTTGTGTTTTAGAAAAGTTTGCAGAGAATGCCATGGCGGTCCTTGACTTCATTACTTTTAACTTCATGAAGACGTGGACATGGTAGATGTTCCAAAGAAACTTTTACATTTTGACTTTCCCCTAGATGAGTGTGATGCAATATCCTCGTGGCAGTGCAGCCTTTTGGCCACTCTTGCTCATGAGGACACGTTCTCGCTTTCAGTATGATGGTCGACAAAGTACTTAGTACTTAGTATTTAGTACTTAACATAAACCTTTGAAAAGGTTTATGTTAAGTGGTTTCGCAGTTGCTGGCTAAGCTGTTCTGAGCCCATGTAAGGTATGTAGCTAAACTGATCTATCAGCTCAGGAAGATCTGTGTGACTGTCTGAGATAGAAATGAGCCAACCAGAATTTTAGGATCTGTTGGAGTTGGTTTACATATTTTTATTATTTTGAAATATTTCTCCCAAAACTTTTCCAAATGTTTTTTTTGTTTCTATTTTAGAACAAAATCCAGCCTCATAGCCGAGGAGAATATAATGTTTACAGCACCTTTCAGAGCCATGAACCAGAGTTTGACTACTTGAAAAGTTTAGAAATAGAAGAAAAGATCAACAAAATTAGGTGGTTACCCCAGAAAAATGCTGCTCAGTTTTTATTGTCTACTAATGGTAAGTGTAACGTTTTCCATGTGCTTTATCAACATAAACATCTCGTGTACATGCATCCCAACCCAAAGAGAATAGTAGTGCCTGTTTGGAAATATTTCTTCTCCGTACATGATACAAATTTTAGTTTTTGTCTTCCTTTGGTAATCTCTTAGTTTAAAAACTTCTGTTGAAGAGGTTCTCAGGTGTCAGTTTTCTTTTTTACCCATGTTACACCATGCCCTTGTCTTTTTTTTTTTAATTTAACTTTTTTTGTTGAATCATTGTGACATACACAGTTACAAAATTGTTCCTGCATGACTGAGTTTCAATCATACGATGTTCCCACACCTGTTCTCGACCAGTGCATGCTTTCTTTCCTCCACCAGTGTCCTGCAACTACCTCTGTGGTAGACCTCTCTCTCCCCCCCTTCCGCTCCCCTCCCCCACCCCCGCCCCCGTTTGAGTGCCGTCATGTGAGAGGGCGCCATGCATGTGGCTTCCCGTTTGAGTGCCGTCATGTGAGAGGGCGCCATGCTAGTTGGGTTGGCGCTGCATATGGCTTCCCGTTTGAGTGCTCTCATGTGAGAGGGCGCCATGCATATGGCTTCCCTGTTTGAGTGCTCTTATGTGAGGGGCGCCATGCATGTGGCTTCCCGTTTGAGTGCTGTCATGTGAGGGGGCGCCATGCATATGGCTTCCCCGTTTGAGTGCTCTCATGTGAGAGGGCGCCATGTATATGGCTTCCCCGTTTGAGTGCCGTCTGTGGGGGGCGCCATGTGTGGCTTCCCGTTTGAGTGCTCTCATGTGAGAGGGCGCCATGCATATGGCTTCCCTGTTTGAGTGCTCTTATGTGAGAGGGCGCCATGCGTGGCTTCCTGTTTGAGTGCTCTCATGTGAGAGGGCGCCATGCATAGGCTTCCCGTTTGAGTGCTCTCATGTGAGAGGGCGCCATGCATATGGCTTCCCCGTTTGAGTGCCCTCATGTGAGGGGGCGCCATGCATATGGCTTTCCCGATTGAGTGCTGTCGTGTGAGAGGGCGCCATGCATGGCTTTACCTCCCTTCAGCACTCGGTTTTCATTCCGCCATTTCTGAGGACCGTTGCCTTGCCTAGTGGTCCCCTCTCAGTGCTCACTGCACTCCTCCCCCTTGGTGGCAAGTTTCCTGCCATGCACCGGTCCTCCTGGCCCTTGTTTCTACTGTCTTTGGGTATTAGTCACATACTATATTTTCGTTGTTTGTTGTTTACATCCTTCAGATGAGTGCCGTCATTCTATGTCTTTCCCTCTCCCTCCTGACTGGTTTCATTCAGCGTGGGACTCTCATGGCCATCCGTTTATGAGCAAATTTCATGACTTCATTTTCCTAAAACCTGCATAGTATTCCATTGTATAGCTGTGCCGTAGTTTCTTACCCACTCGTCTGTTCTCAGGCACTGGGTTTGTTTCCAGAATCTGGCTCTAGTGAGTGGTGCTGCAGGGAACATAGGAGTGCAGACGGCTTGTCTGCTCTGTGTTTGGGCCACTGGGGCGTGTTCCCAGGGTGGTCTTAAGGAATCTCAATTTTTTTGAATAATGTCCATACTGTTTTTTCAGAAAGGCTGGCCCAGTTAGTGTTCCTGCCAGCAGCGAGGGTCCCTTTCTCTTTGCATCCATGCCATCACTCGTTCTTTCTGATGTGTGCCAGTCTCTGGTGTGAGATCCGGTTGTTGTTTTGATTTGCATCTCCCTGATAAATAGTGATGCAAGCACTTCTTTGAATGCGCCTTTTGGCCATTTGTGTTTCTTGGGAGAAGCTTCTGTTCATCTCTCCTTTCGAGTTTTGATAGGGTTATATGATTTTTTTTCTTGAAAAGTCAGTTTTCTTTTATGACACTGTTTATAGTGAAAATGGACTTTATCATAGCATTTTGGTGATATCATTTCTACCATTTACTGACTTTTGCCTTGGACAGCTACCACTATTAGTGTTCTGGCAAATCTAGGGAATAAGTGTGATGCATCTTGGAGTACATATTGAGTGTTTAATACATGTTACTCCTCCAGTCTATTTTATGTTGCTGTGTGTCTAAATTCTGCAAAGCTTTTTCAGAACGTAACTGTTCTTTCAAAGATGGTCCCCCATTAAAGATCTGTTCCTTCCTTGGAGTTTTCTGTTGCCCCTAGTCCAGTGAGGAACAAGCTTGTTGCCTTCTTCAAGCTCAAGGCCGGAAGGGTGTTTCTGTTCAGTTGTTTTTGTTCTGGGTCCCACACTCCATGATACTCATGGCTTATTCCTGGCTCTGCATTCAGTGCTTACTCCTGGTGGTGTTCAGGGGCCATCTATATTTCGGGGGTGCTACAGCTTATTCTGACAGGGCTCGGGACTGGATGGGTCCTGGAGATTGCACTGGGGCTGCCGGTACAGGGCAAGCCCCCATGGTACTGTCACTCCAGGCCCTGGAAGCTAGACACACACACATACATACAATTTATTTACTCGAGTAAGGCTTCAATTTATACATTTATAGAATGTCTACTAGAATTTAAGGCTCTTTATAGCAGTTTCACTAAATTCTTTTTTGTTGTGACCTGGTATTTCCTTGAAGTCTTGAGTCTAAAAAGAGTCATTGGAGTTTGTAGTGAATACATGAAATACATTCAAGTTCTGAGTAATCATGAATAGCTATTACTTAAAATTAATAGAAATATAGATTATATAGAAATCAGATTAAACATTTTTGAGGTTGACTCAAGAATTGGGGCTAAAGCCCATTTCTTCATCATCGGTCAGATTCAGTCTCCTGCCGCACATTTGATAGCAGTGGCAGAGTGGTAGTGGCCTTGAAGGGCTTTGTCCCTCCCTCCACTGTACATCAGCCCTGGGCCGCGGCCTTGGAACTGCGGCTTGATTATCTGAGCTCTTCACTGCCAGCCAGCTGGTTTAGCCCTAGCAGCTCCCTGTCTTTTCCAATAAACTGCAGCCGCTGTTTTCTGAATTAGAAGAAAAATGAATACAAGCAACTTTAAGGCCTATATGTCTTAGCATTGAGATGGAAGAACTGTGCTTACTCACGTCATGGCTTAATTTATTCTTTGCTCAGTCTCATTTAAATGGCTAATAATTCCAAACCACTTCAGAGAGTGCTCTTTCTTTTGCCATCAATTACTATGAAATTATATGATTTATATGATTACTACTTGTAGAAGTAAATGTCCTAAGAAAGTGTGATGCTTGATACATATTATGTTGGAATATTGGTTTGCTTTCTATAGCTAAATTATTTCATCTTAGAGAAACTTAAAGGGGATAGAGTGGAGTGATAGTACAGCGGGTAGGGGGCTCGCCTTGCACACAGCCAACCCTGGTTCAATCTCCGGCATCCCAATTGGTTCCTGAGTGCAGAATCAGGATTAAACCCTGAGCATCAAATATTTGGCATATTATTGTCAGTAACAATTATAGACCTCATTCCCATGACCTGATGGAATGGTCTGAGGCTCTTTATGTTCCTGGAGCAAGCAGATGCCTTTGGGCTACACTAGCATGAGACAGGACATGGAGATGTTACTGGTGCCCGCTCGAGCAAATCGACGCTGAACGGGAAGACAGTGATACAGTGACAGTGATCACGGGGTGTGGCCCACCCATCGTCTCCCCTCCATCTACCCCTCCCCCAATATAAAGAAAGGAAAGCTTCACATACAGAGTAAAGTTGACAGTGCAGTGAAGCCTGGCATGCCCACGGTCAGCTCCGCAGTCCCTTAGTTCATAGCTCATTGTTCTTCCGAGCATCATTTTGAAGACTGATTCTGATTCATTTATGGGCATTGAGTCTTTAATTCTCCACTTATATTCACATGCATTCCCCTGTCATTTGAAATAAGCAATGCAGTAAACGAGATGAGTTTCTCTAAACAGTAGAGGGGCTAGTATTGGGCATTTTGGAGAGGTATGTAGATGTATGTCATACTTAGAACCAACAAAGTGTTCCAGGAAGTTCATTATGTCAATTTGAAAAATAATGGTGATACAAAGTATGAGGGCAGGAATGTGGCTTGAGGTTTCGGGTTCGATTCCTGATGCTGCTCACGGCACCCTTTCCCTCACCCCCGTCCCAGATGTGGCCTGGTGTTGTGAGTATGGTCCCACAACAATTAAGCTTTCATTTTGAAGGGTCCATGAAAACATGTGATTTATTCCCCCACCCCCTTTTTTTTGTTTCTATTTTTTGTTTTGGTGCCACACCCAGTAATACTCAGGGCTTCTGGGTTTTCGCGTTCAGCAGTGATTGGGGGGACCATATGGTGTGCTGGGGATCAACCCCATGTGGGTCACGTGCCAGGCAAGCACCCACCTGCTGTACTATCCACCCCCAAAGCTTATCCCTTTTAGTTACTAATCAAAACATCACTTCTTGGGGCTGCAGTTTCTGTCTGTGAATGATGAAGCGGAGGTGAGTGCAGAGACAGAAGCTATAGGGATTGTACAGTCGGGGTTGTGGCAGCACAGGAGAAAGCGCAAGAGAGTAGGCCTTGGGCTCAGTCTTCAGAGCAGGCTGTAGTTGCAGGGAAGCAGCGCCTGCCTGACCTTGATTAAATGGCTTGTTCCATGGGCTGCAGCCCAACCCTGGCTGTGATGGGCTGCGCTGATGGTCCGCACTAACACTGGCGGAGTGGTAGGAAATAGTCAACACTCCGGCTTTATCTTTATACCATTACTTTTCTTCATTAACGTTAATCCTTGGAATGTTTAAGTGATATTTCTTTTTTTAATATTTTTTTTTTCCATTCTTCCTGCCCCTTGAATTCTCTATTCTGCATTTCAGAATATCCAACCTGCCAGTGTTGGGTCTTGAATAATACAAAGCTAGGTATTCCACAAATGAGTTGTCTTTTCATGGCTTGTAAGATCTTATATAAAGCTGTATTTCAAGCAAAGAAACCTGGTAGCATGATTTCCCATTCTAGTTCCATTCCGTGGCAAGAGGAACACAGATGCGGGGGCTTTGAATAGTGTGGACAGCTGGGAAAGGCCTCTGAGCTGACCCCTCCTGATTCACTGACTCCTCCACGTAATACTCTGGTTATGTTCATGTGCTTCCTCCTGTGTACCCAGAACTTGGATTGTTACTCTGTTGCCATCGGAATATGGGGCGGAGTGGTAGTGCACTTGCCTTGGCCCCCCAAATTAGTGAAATATGTTTCGATCTATTAGGAGGCACGGGACCGAGTTCAGTAGTTACTCCTTACCATTCTGATTCCAGTTAATTCTCCATTAAAAATTAAACATTGAGGGGCCGGAGCAATAGCCCAGCGGTAGGGGCGTTTTGCCTTGCACGCGCCGGCCTGTGCCAGCCCGGGTTCGATCCCCAGCATCCCAGATGGTCCCCGAGCACCGCCAGGAATAATTCCTGAGTGCAGAACCAGGAGAAACCCCTGAGCATCGCCGGGTGTGACCCAAAAAGCAAAAAAAAAAAAAAAATTAAACATTGATCACAAATTGTATGTGTTTGTGCTTAAAGAATAAAATGACCGATAACTTTATTGTAGGTGTTAATAAGGATATAGAAAATTATAATTAATAAGAATTTATAAAATTCTCTTAAGAAAGTTTGCTTTTATTTGGTAAAATAGGAATTTCATTGTGACTCTTTTATATGAATTATGAAATGGCATGTTTAAATATATCTTTAAATGTCCACCCCCCCACCCTTGGTGTGGGGATTGAATCCAGATCCTTGCATATATGGAGGCAAGTTCTATTCCTTAAGCCACACCCGATGACCTGTCTTTCAAATGACTTCATTTCCTCCCCAGATAAAACAATAAAATTATGGAAAATCAGTGAAAGGGACAAAAGACCAGAAGGATATAATTTGAAGGAGGAAGATGGACGGTATAGAGACCTACTACAGTTACTACACTACGTGTAAGTATCCGGGAGAAAGAGTCCTCGTTCTGGTGCGGTGTTTTGTATTTGTATCTTATATGCTAGTACCGAAACACAAATGGGAATATTCACCATCTGCCCCTTCGGAGACGTCTTCAGTGCTCTGCAGAGGACTGCAGTACGGCGCTACACACCTTTTTAGTTTGAATATCAGCCCTTGTAAGTTTCCTGAGTATTTTTAGAGAGCAAAGTAGTGAAAACAGATGTTTCAGTTGCAGCAGAGTACCAAGAATGGAGTTGTCTGGGTTCATTTCTTTGCCACTTCAAACTGTTGAAGCTAACCTTCATTAGCTTTCAAGCAGTTAGTTGAAATTAGGAAGCTGTAATCTGTGGCTGGTCATTTGTTCATTTTCTTTTCCCATTTCAGCACTTTAACTGTTAAACATCAGTTGCTTTTCTTTTATAGCTTAATATGTATAATATTACAGTTTTATTTAAGAATCGTAGCAGTGAACTTTAACAATGATCATTTTGCAGTAACTGCTCTTTCGTGTCCTCTTTTCAGGTGCCGGTCTTTAGGCCCATGGATCTAATGGTTGAAGCCAGTCCACGAAGAATATTTGCCAATGCTCATACATATCACATCAACTCAATTTCTATTAATAGTGATTATGAAACATATTTATCTGCAGATGATTTGCGGATTAATCTTTGGCATCTAGAAATTACAGACCGAAGTTTTAGTATCCATTTCTTTGGTATTTATCGGCAAAGAAGGCATATAATAGGGGCTGGAGAGATAGTATAGGGGGGTAGGACAATTGCCTTGTAAATGGCCAATTGATGTTCAATCTCTTGAACACAAAGCCAGGATTAAGCCTTGAGTTTTTGCTGGGTGTGGCCCAAAAACAAAAAAGTGGGGGGGTGCGAGCAGCATGTTTGTCTACCTTGCATTTATTTTTCTCTCTCCTTAGTGTGTTTCACTCCTTTTCTTGACAGTGACTTATTTGATACCACTATTTTTTTTTCTTTTTTGGGTCACATCCGGCAATGCTCAAGGGTTTCTCCTGGCTCTGCACTCAGGAATTACGCCTGGGATGCCGGGATCGAACCCGGGCCGGGCATGGGCTGGTCACGCGTAAGGCAACGCGCCCTACCCGCTGGGCTATTGCTCCGCCCCTGATACCACGTTTTTTGTGTGTATTTGTTAGCTAACTGGTTGAAGTTAGTAATGTATTGCTATAAAATTGGATTCTTTTTCTTTTTTTTTTTTTTTTTTTTGGGCCACACCCGCAATGCTCAGGGGTTACTCCTGGCTCGCACTCAGGAATCACTCCGGCGGTGCTCAGGGGACCATAGGGATGCCGGGGTCGAACCCAGCGGTGGGCGCCGGCAACGCCACCCGCTGGCGTCGCTCCAGCCCCAAAATTGATTCTGGGGGCTGGAGTAGTACAGTGGGTAGGACACTGTCTTATGTGCACACACCCAGTTTGTCCCCAACAGCCCTTATGAACTCCTGAGCATTCCAGTGGCCCCAAAGCAAAGCAAAAATAGGATTCTTGAAAGTCTATAAATAATTCCTTTCTCATTTTAGGAACAACAGTAAGATAGCAAAACCTATCATGGAGTAGTACTTGCCTTTCACAGTTGAGCTTTGCAGAAATTTTATTTGTGATTTGAAAACAAATCAGTAATAACTACAAAACCTGAGAGAAAAACTGGGAAGGAACAGAAAGGAACTTGGTTTACAACAGTAGCCATGGGGTTTTGGCTCCAGCACGCAATCTTTGCCATGTCCCAGTGGGGCGGGGGTATCAGCTTTTTTTTTTCCTTTTTTTTTTTTTTTTTGGGTCACACCCGGCAATGCTCAGGGGTTTCTCCTGGCTCTGCACTCAGGAATTACTCCTGGCGGTGCTCGGGGGACCATATGGGATGCCGGGATCGAACCCTTGCTGGCACAGGCCGGCCACGTGCAAGGCAAACACCCTACCCGCTGGGCTATTGCTCCAGCCCCGGTATCAGCTTTTTGAATGCGTAATTTTCATCAAGACAAAAAAGTTCATGGTGTCAGTTATCACAGTTATCATAAAGGTATCGATCTTTACTCATAGATCATATTATCCCCCTGGATGTTTTTTCTGTATGTATGTAAGTTTGTACATACATAAGCTTAAGCCAGTTGTACACATAAAACTAAAAACATAGAAAAGTTTTTCTGGGGCCGGGCGATAGCCCAGCGGGTAGGGCGTTTGCCTTGCATGGCCGGCTGTGCCGCCGGTTCAATCCCCAGCATCCCATATGGTCCCCGGCCCGCCAGGGTAATTCCTGAGCAAGAGCAGGAGTAACCCCTGAGCATCGCGGTGTGACCCAAAAAAAAAAAAAAAAAAGAAGAAAGAAAGAAAAGTTTTTCTTAAGTATATTTACCTGTCATCCTATTTAGTAAAACGTTACTTTGTCTTGATTTGTATTTCTTTGCTCATGAGTGGGCGAGAACGTTTCCCTTGGTATTCATTGACCCTTCGGGTTTTTCTCTTCTCCCCTTTCCCCCTCCTCCCGCTGTGGCGGGCCTTGGTCCGAGACTTCATACAGGCCAGGCCCTTATTTTTCTTTCATTGATTTTTGTTTGTTTTCTGAGCATCTTTATTATGTTAAATAAGGTAGCCTTATGCAGTGGTGGGTTCCTCTTCCTTTTTTTCCCCTTTCCTTAAGGATTTTTAAAATTCTACTGTTGCCCATATTTTTTCTGTTTTTAAAAGATACTGTTTAATTGATTAGATTCTGAATTCCAGGTCAGTGATAAGATCTTCCTTAAATTTGGAATGTAGCTAAGTTTTCCTAATATTTAAGAACTTATCAGTCTTTTTTTTTTTTTTTTTAAAAGTCTCGGGTGGGGCTGAGAGATAGCCCAGGGGTAGGGCGTGCCTTGCACGCCGGCCAGCGGCCTGGGTTCGATCCCCGCGTCCCATATGGTCCCCCGAGCTTGCCAGGTGATTCCTGAGTGCGAGCCAGGAGTAACCCCTGAGCTCGGGTGTGACCAAAAGCAAAAAAAAAAAAATAAAAAAAAAAAAAAAAAGTCTTCGGGTATTCATTTCATATGTTACTTCTAAGTAAAGACATCTGTGCGGTTACTTCAGTTTTCCCATACTTCTAAATATCCCCCCAAAAAAAACATTTTCAGTTTTGATCTCACTGGATTTATACTCTTTTCAAGAGTAGACTGCAATTCAAAACACTTATGTATACTAGGAGTGAGTTTTAGATCTGAAATGTCAAATGATACTTGTTGTTTTTAAGTGGCAATTCCTTAATAAAATGCTCTCTAGACATTGTGGACATTAAGCCTGCCAATATGGAAGAGCTAACGGAAGTCATCACGGCGGCAGAATTCCATCCCAACAGCTGCAACACGTTCGTCTACAGCAGCAGTAAAGGCACTATTCGGTTATGTGACATGCGGGCCTCTGCCCTCTGTGACAGGCATTCTAAATGTGAGTGGAGCGCCGTCTTTGAGGATGCGCTTTCTTTGTCTAAAACTAGTTTTAAGTAGCTTAGCGACATTTATGTGAGTTTATAAGTCCTGAGCCCGTCTGCCCAGGGCCTCCTAGATTTTGTGAGCTGTCTTACTCCATGGAGAAAGTTCTTTTGGATCAGCAGGCTGTGGGGATGGTGGTGACTGGCGGTTGTGGGGGCGTGGGTGTAACAGGCCACTCTGGGCGTGGCCCCTCAGCCGCTTGCAGTAGAGCAGGCCTGAGCAGGCCCTTTCTTTCCTTTTCTCCTACCTTCTATTTTGAACTTCTTAGGAAAATTTCTTCTGAATTTTCTTGGCTTAAGATTTTCAAAAACTCCGGGTTAAAAAATTCAGGGATGAATGCAGTATGTTCATGAATATCCTTTAAAGCCATGAAAATTGGCACACGCCTGTTGGCAGAAATTATTTTAGCTGGACACAATGAATTGGATGTTGCAGATGGATGTTTATCGTGGTGGTGTCAGTGTGGGCTGGTCATTAGGGAATGACTGGCGCACCAGGTGCCAGAGCGATAGCTCAGCAGGGAGGGCATTTGCCTTGTACATGGCCGCCCGGCATCCCATATGGTCCTCGAGCGCCACCGGGAGTAATTCCTGAGTGCAGAGCCAGGAGTAACCCCCTGATCATCACTGGGTGTGACCCAGAAAGCAAAAATAAATAAAGCTCGATGCACTAAAATACAGGGTTGGTTGAGTCTGGTTCTGCTAAATTAGCCAAAGGACCAGTGGTACCACATTCTTGGTCATCTTCAGCCTGTATTAAATCATTATCTTTAGAAACTCTTAGGAAGGTTTTTTTTTTTTTTAAAGAGAGATGCTTTTCAGTTCTTTATTAGCTTCTGATTTTTAATTTATCTGTAGGAAGTTTGTGAATGGTTGTTAGCTTTGGGCAAATATTCAAATTGTTCTAGCCAGAATATTTTATAAATATTTACAAATTATCCTCCCCCTTTTTTGTTTTTGCTTATTTTTAGTGTTTGAAGAACCAGAAGATCCCAGTAACAGGTCTTTTTTTTTCTGAAATCATCTCCTCTATTTCTGATGTAAAGTTCAGCCATAGTGGCCGCTATATGATGACTAGAGACTATTTGTCAGTCAAAATTTGGGACTTAAATATGGAAAACAGGCCTGTGGAAACATACCAGGTAATTTCCGATTTTCCTTTCAATGACTTACGCCCTATTTTTTTTTACATATATAGAGAAGGATTTTATATTGTGTTAATTTCACTTTGATTGCTTCACTACTAGAGTTTCCCTTCAGAGCTTCATGAATAGCCGTTCCTTATGTTTAGTTTGTGCTTTTATAGGTGTATTGTCTAGTTTCATGGTTTAAATTGTTATTTTACTACAATCTGATCTAATATTCACAGATCTCTCCCTTACGCCAGGTCCCTGGCTTTCTTTAATGGGCTTATTAAGTTAAATCATTTTCTTCATTTTAGCCAGTAGGTCTTGAGGTGAAAACTGTGTGTGTTTCCCTAGGTACACGAATACCTCAGAAGTAAGCTTTGTTCACTGTATGAAAATGACTGCATATTCGACAAATTTGAATGTTGTTGGAATGGATCTGACAGGTACTTGATATTTGAACCGCATTCAAATGTGAATTTTGCTAGAGGAAAGAAATTCACTATTTCACTCGGTATGGTTGCCACCTTCGCCAAGAGTATATTGGTATAAATTTTAAATCTTGGTGTTATTTTTTAAAAACATTAACACTCAGTGTTTCCTTGAAATCTTAAGAACTGTAGACTGATAAGAAAAAAAATGTGTTTCATTTACAGTACATAAACATACAAAAAATCTAGCTAATCATGAGATAAATATCTTAAAATTTTTTTCTTTTTCATGAACCAGGTAAGTGACATTTTTCAGATGCTAGTAACTAAAGCATAGTAAAATATCATTTTGGTATAACTTAAAAAATATTTTTTAGGGGCCAGAGCGATAACACAGCGGGTTGCATGTTTGCTTTACATGAGGCCGACCCGGGTTCTATCCCCGGTATCCCATATGGGCCCCCAGCACCGCCACGAGTAATTCCTGAGCATTGCCGGGTGTGACCTAAAAAGCATATATATATATATATATATATATATATATATATATATATATTAGTATATATATTAGTAATATATATTATATGTATATATATTAGTAATATATACTTAGTTTCTATCATATAAAGCATTTATATAGGCTAATGTATATATAATATATATTAGCATATAATATATATTAGTTTCTATCATTTTAATATACTGAGCAATCCATTCCAAATTAATTATTTACTGTATAAGTAACTAAAAAAAATGTGTGTATATACATACATATATAATGGATTGTTTTATATATATTGCCGGGTGTGACCTAAAAAGCGCGTGTGTGTGTGTATGTGTGTGTGTGTGTGTGTGTGTGTACTGTGTGTGTGTGTGTGCTTTTTTAGTTCACACCCGGCAATATATATATAGAACAATCCATTATATATGTATGTATGTATATACACACATTTTTTTTAGAGTTACTTATACAGTAAATAATTCATTTGGATTGGATTGCTCAGTATATTAAAATGATAGAAACTAATTAATACTAAAGTCATTATAACCATGATTATTTAGGCTGATCCTTTGCCATAGTACTCCTTTTACTGTGTCACTAAATTTATACCATTATTTTCTGGTATAACAGTCTAAATCATTTTAACTGTAAATATTCTCTGCCACTTACTATGTGTCTGATGGGGCAGAAAATAATAAAAGGAAAATAGCTAGTTATTTAAACTTGTTTTTGCAGTAAGTAAAGCTTATAAAGATTGGTGTAATTCCAGCATTGTGGTGGGTGAATATTATAAAGCTCTAGACTGTAATATGAAGGCAGTAATTGTTTGGCCACAGCAAACCTAGGTAGGGTAGGAGGTAAGCAGGTGTTCCCTTTTCCTTAGTTTTGGGGCCACACCCCGTCATGACAGGAGGGATCTATCTACTCCTGGCTAGTTGCTCAGGGGCGCTCTGGGCAGTAAGGGAGTTGAACCCAGGCTTCTCATATGCAAACCATCACGTCAGCCCTCTCAACTGATTTCCCATTTTGCAAGCATTCCTAGAATTAATTGCTTCAGGCTTCAAACTACGTAATTTTAGGATACTTAGTAAGCATTAGAAAAGTGTCTTAGGGGTGGCACGAAAGCTCAGAGGTCTAGAGTGTGTGCTTTATGGGAGCCTGTTTGGTCCCCGCCCAGGTGGGTCCCTGAGCACCGAGTCAGAAGTGGACTCAGGCAGCGCGCCCACACACACCTCCTCCCCATCCCTAAAAAGCACCACCACTGGGTGTGTCCCAAAACCAAAATCACGTGTCTTAAATAGGTTAATTTTTGTGGATTTTTTTTTTCTTTTTTGGGTCACACCCGGTGGCGCTCAGGGGTTACTCCTGGCTCTACACTCAGGAATTACTCCAGGCGGTGCTCAGGGGACCATATGGGATGCCGGGGATTGAACTCAGGCTGGCACAGGCCTGCCACGTGCAAGGCAAACAAACACCCTACCCGCTGGGCTATTGTTCCGGCCCCTGGAATTTTTTTTTCTTTAATTAAAATCTTGTTTTAGGGGCCAGGGCGATAAGCAGGTAGGGTGCTTGCCTTGATTGCAAAAAAGCCTGTTGCGCCCCTGGCATCCATAAGGTTCCCTGAGCACCTCCAGATATAGCCCCAAATCAAAACCCTCCCCACCCTCCAGGTTAGGTTTTTGGCTTTTTATTTTGCTAATTTACTTTGGTGGCACCCTTCTAAACTAATATTTTAAAATAGTGCAATTTTTTTGTTGTTGTTTTAATGTATTTAGTGTTACAAATGATTTCCTTTCACTAAACATTATGCTGTATACAGCTTATGTTTTTCTTTTAGGGGCACACCTCAAGTTACTCCTGACTCTTGTTTAGGAATTATTCCTGGTGATGTTCAGGGATCATCGGGGATCATAGGGGAGTGAACCCAGTTGGCCATGTTCCTGCTCAACTATTGATCTGGCCCCATAAATGTATTAATTTTTTATTTTTTTCACTTTCTATGATTGTAGAAAATATGTCCCACATTTGTTCGCATTTCGTAGTCTATAATTATGGAATTACTATGAACTGCAACTTGAGCGTACTTTGAGTGTTATAGTTATGAGGAGTCACTCTTAGGGAACCAAGGGCACCAGTACCATACTTTCAGTCTGGTCCAGTGATTGCTCCTTAAAAGCCCCTCCTCACAGTTCAGATCTGCCTGAAATGCTATTCCCATTTCAACATTTCATCACTCAATTCTTTTATTAAGAAACACACCTGGGAAGCTAGAGCGATGGCACAGTGGGGAGGGTGTTTGCCTTACACATGGCCAACCTGGGTTCGATCCTCGGCATCCCGTATGTGGTCCCAGAGCCAGGAGTAACTCCTGAGCATCACCCAGCGTGACCCCTAAAAGAGCGAAAAGAAAGAAGTGAGCCTGGTAACCCATTTAATTTTGTGCTCTGTCTTTTACAGTGTTGTCATGACTGGATCGTACAATAATTTCTTCAGAATGTTTGACAGGAACACAAAGCGAGACATAACCCTAGAAGCATCACGGGGAAAACAATAAGCCTCGCACGGTTCTGAAGCCACGCAAAGTCTGTGCAAGTGGCAAGCGAAAGAAAGATGAAATCAGTGTTGACAGCCTAGACTTCAACAAGAAAATCCTGCACACGGCCTGGCACCCCAAGGAGAATATCATTGCTGTAGCTACTACAAACAATCTGTATATATTTCAAGACAAAGTGAATTAGGGCTGGCGTTCCTACAGAAGAGCCCTTCCTGCTTAGTTGAGATAGTTGAATCTAGCATTCGTACCTAAAACAGAGAGAGGTCCATTGTGGCGCCCCTTTCCAGTGTTTGACAATGTGCCATTCGACACCATGTTTTTATAGCTGCATGGAAAGCTCGGTGCCTTCCTCACTGGGGTTCTCCATGTCTGCTAGCCATCTAGGTAAGGGTAGGGCACTTTTAATTTAAATGACTTCCTGCACCATCTTGCCTAATGGACTAGATTGGACTGTATCAACATTGATTTACTCCACTTTTTTATGCCTTCCATTGTGATGACGTCAAACACAGTGAAAGCCTTCAGTCATGCTTATGGGATTTAATTGTGTATCCTCATTACTGTATCATTTGTGGGGTACACCCTCCCCCTTTTTAAATTAAATACAGCTCATTCTTACTGTGGCTTGTAGCATTCCTCCTCTTCTGGCCTCCTGGACTCTCCCTCTCCATCTCACCCCGTCCCCTCCACCCGGTCTTGGTGGTGGTAATATTCAAAAAGAAGGAACGAAAGCACACGAGTGAGTCAGCTTGGGGTCAGTGGTGAAGGGGGTATGTGTTGCGAACAAATGTTCTGATAACAGTTGGCTGTAATCACTCCTGCCGTGTCTGGCACTGAAAATAAGGAAAAAACTACTACTGAATAAAAGTGACAAAGAATGGAGAATCTGGTTTTCTTTTTTCTTTTTAATCTACCTCTTTTAGCCAATATTTTGTGTTATACTTTTGGGCGCAGTGAAATGAGGTTCCATTGTTTTATTGGTATTTTTTGTTACTTTTTTTTAAAGTGTTCTTTTACATTGAGAAGGAAAAGTATTGGTTCTGTATGAACATGTTTTGAAAATATGATGCTGATATTACTAAAGATTTCACAATCTAAATGCTACTGGATTTTTTTTTTTTTGTAGCCAAGAGGGTGTTGGATACATTGTATCTACACTAATTCATCTGTTAACAGAAATGTAAATGGGAGTCAAATTTGTAGAAATTCACCTTTTAAGGATTTTTACAGTGCTTAATTTCAGTTTGCCTTACTGCTATTACTAAGTCGAAGACTTAAAAGATCCTTTTTTTAACAAGTTAAAACTTTTTTTGTCGTTTAATCATAACATAAAACTAACCTCAAGTTATTTACATATTTAAAACTGACACTGCACTAAATATCTTTTGGGGAGTATTTTTAATGCTAACAAATCAATGAAATTGTACTTTTTGCCATAAATGTCTTCTATTTTGATTTTCCAAAGCTATTATTAAAGACAACTTTAAAAGGTACAGCGTTCGGAAAGTGCTTAATGGACTCACAACAGCTGCCTCGTATCAGTTTAGAGATCTGTAGCGCGACAACGTTTTCTGAAGTGACGAGACTTTATCCAAAGATGAAGATTGTCCCTATTTTTAATAGGTCACGTGTACCTTTGTCAGTCTTACAGAAGCTTTAATGGAGAAAAAAGGACTTTATTTTTAAGAGAAACTGAGTAGGTATTTAATCATTAAGGAGCGGTAGTATGTTTCGGTTGAAGACTGAATTCTAGAGGACTGTGTGGTTCTTACATTGCCACTGCTTTTTGTTTTATTCTTATCAATGATAAATGATTAAGCAATTTCCCTCTACACTTATGTCTTATAAGTTAACATTTTTAGCACACAGGACAAGTTTTATGTAATAAAATTACTGTATCTTTTGGACTCAACAAACTTGAATTTGTATTTAACACACTAATTATATGCCTGATCATTCTTAACATTGATTTGGGGATCTTGAGTGCATTCATTTCATTCCTAGTTTGTGTTGTTAGTTCTGCACACTTGATTAGTGATACTTGGTCTTTGTATCTCTCTCTCGATACCGTCTCTGATCTGGAACCTTTCCAGATGATCTTTTCGGGAAGTTGTTACCCAAACATTTGGATGTAGATCATAAGATAACACTACCAAATAACTCTTGGAAATGCATTTTTAAATTTACAAATAGCTATGATTCTCATCCATGACATTAAGGGTTAGTTTTTATATTTAAGAGAAACATTGCTAAAACTAAAATGCCTTTGTCAAGGAATGCTATTATAAATTATTGTAACAATAAACTCAAGTATCAGTTTTTAATTTCTCCTGTGTAGTAAACTATAAGCCCAGCCACTCATATACATATATATGATCATGGTTAATCTTTTTTTTTATTAATAAAAGTTATACTTAGAATAAACTTAGTCTTGTCAAGTTGCTTGTATTTTCCTATCTACTTGCCACCTATGAACATATGACTATTCCAACTATTGTCTTAGTCTTTAAGAAAATGGCAGGAAAAAATTTCAATTAAATGTTCCTCAGTGGCTGGGCAATAATAATCATTTTTCAAATCTATATAAACGTAATCGCTACTGGGTACTAAACTGCTTCTTAAAACCCATTAGTATTCCTTTAAAAAGTGAAAACGAAAAAAAATTTTTTTCAAGATTGTTGGGGAATTTTTTAACCTAAAGTGTGAGAGTTATAAAAATAGTACAGATACAAGCATTTTTAGTAATAGTTTAAGCTTTGCCTTTCATGGGGATGTTGCTGCAGTGTTTATTACCACATATAAATTCAGGTGGAGACGGGTGATAATCAACTGAATCTATTTTAGTGTTTTTTAAAAATTTATTGGTGATCATTTAAGCCATTTGTGCATACTTCACCAAGATTAAAGTTTTATTATTTTTTTTAAACACTTTACCCTAAAAGGCTTGGAAATGAATCTAAGCATATGCTTTCAAAAAAAATAAGAGCTCAGCGGTAGGGGTGTATGCCTCTCAGTGTGGTCCTAGGGAAGACAAAATCATTATCAATAATTTAAGTTGTCTTATGCTCAAATGTGGATAATATTTCACTGATTAAAACAGACACCTTACCAGCTTGATAAAAGTTGATGGCGCACGGGCCACTCAGCACAGTGCTTGTCAGAAAGTATGACCCATTTCGAGTTTGGCAATAAAAAAAATACACCCGGTTTAATAAAGCTAGTATTGTTTTTTTTAAATTTTCCCATTATGCTTGCTAGCAATTGCTGAAAGGTGAGCAACCCAACTTTTTTTGAGAATTTTTTCCACTAGGTGGCAATAGGCAAGCTGAAAAGCATTTATGACGTAATGCATAACTAGGGGGCTCTGTTTCTCACTTTATGCCAAGTGAAACCATTAAACAATCCTGAAGGGCTTGTGGGCTCAGTAAGTACCCTTTGCAAAATGAAATTCGCGTGCCTCTTTTTCCTTCACAAGGATATCGCATCTTTAGGCCAACTTGACTCTAGATCTAAAGTTCATTTTGGGACCGGGGGAGAGGAGGAAGACCTTAGAAAATGTGGTACTAGGACTGGAGTGGTAGCAGTTTTCCTTGCACTTGCCCAACCTGGGTTTGATCCCGGCATCCCATATAGTCCCCTGAGCACCACTGGGAGTAATTCCTGAGCACACAGCCAGGAGTAACCCCTGAGCAGCACCTGGTGTGGTACTGGGCCAGAGCAATAGTACAGCGGGGAGGGTGTTTGCCTTGCACGATGCCGACCCAGGTTCCATCCCTGGCATCCCATATGGTGTCGGAGCACCTCCAAGAGTAACCCCTGAGAACGGCTGAGTGTGACCCAAAAAGCAAAATAATAAAATGTGTACCTAAAAGGAACATAAAATATCCCACCAAATAATCATTCAGAGAATGTATTTACTATGTATTTACAGGCTAAGTTTTATAGGAAATAAAATCTTGTACAGTTCAATGTGTTGTTTTTCCACTTGAAAGTTTTCCATATCAGTATGTTCTTCATAAGCAAGTGATCACTGCAGTCGCATAGGCAACTCTCGCTCACTAGTGCCTATATTGCCAGACACTGCTGTCCTTTGTGCAAGTAAACCTATCAACTCAGCAGTCGGGATGAGATTTTTTAGGATGATAAAATATAATTTACCACGTTCGAGGATACAGTCTTAAGATTTGGTACAAATGTCAGGGGTGACTTCCAGAAGTGGACACATTCCATCACAAGTAAATGCAACTACCCGGATAATTGACACCTAGGAACAAAATTCTAATCGAAGTTGAAAATACCAAAGAAACCTGCTCTTCACACTTCTAGTCACTATTGTTTATCGTCTGAATATATACGATCTTTATCAGACAAATGCTGTGCTTTCTCCCAGTCCGTCTGGGCTTGCCCTTTCCAATCTTTCCAGCTTTCTGGTGAACAGTTCTTAATACTCAAGGTTCATTTCATGAGCTTTTTTCTTTAATTATACTTCTGATGTCAAATTTAGGACATTGCCTAACTCAAAGTGACTTAAAAAATGTTTAGTTTAAACATCAAGGTGTGTGCTGGGCCCAGCAATAGCCCAGCGGGTAGGGCGTTTGCCTTGTGCGAGGCCAGCCAATGCCGGCCCAGGTTCGATCCTCCGCATCCCATATGGTCCCCAGAGCACCGCCAGAAGTAATTCCTGAGTGCAGAGCCAGGAGAAACCCCTGAGCATTGCCGGGTCTGACCCAAAAAGCAAAAATAAATAAATAAACATCAAAGTGTGTTTTGCCGTGATTTTTTATGACCAATTAAAGTGTATGTATTGAGTTTTTATTTTACTGAAAATCAGCTTAACCGTATCAGTTGCATTTTTAACACAAGCATGTGTTTCAATATGTCATTGTTACCTGACATGCATTTAGTAGTAACCCTCTTTGTTTGCAAAATTACTTTTGCTGTTTTGTTCCCTTTTCATGGCTATAATCAACTTGTGACAAGGACAAAAACATGCAGCAACTCTGCAGACCGACCCAGAGCAAGATGTCAGATGTCTTAATAGCCACGGTCCAGTCCGATGCAGCATATTGTGCCATTTATCTTTAACTCTTTATCGCTTTTTATTTTTTGCATGCAAAATATGTATATACAGTGCTAATGTTTGTGTGTAGTTGTAAATAGTACTTAAAAAACACTAAATTGCCAGAGGCAGAGCTCTAGTATAGCGGGTAGGGTGTTTGCCTTACAAGCAGTTAGTGTGTGTGTGTGTGTGTGTGTGTGTTTTGTTGTGTGTGTTTCTGAAGCATGCTGGGTGTGGCCCAAAAAGAAAAAATTACAATTTTTGACTGACCGATCATCCTTATTCTACTTTATCGTGTTTTCTGCAGTTTATTATTTAAGTACTTTATTTTTTTTTATGGTCTTCCTAATTTTTATTTTCAGTGCCCTTTTCTCTTGTTATGTTGCACTTATAAGACCTTCTAGGGGCCGGGAGTGATGGCCCAGCGGTAGGGCACTTGCCTTGCACGCAGCCGGCCCATGCCGCCCCGGGTTCGATCCCGGCATCCCATATGGTCCCCTGAGCACCGCCCGAGTAGTTCCTGAGTGCAGAGCCAGGAGTAACCCCTGAGCACCGCCGGGTGTGACCCAAAAAGCAAAAAAAAAAAAAGAAAGAAAGAAAAAGACCTTCTAGAGTGATGTGAAAGAAGAGGCCAAGAAGAGTTGGGTTCAAGTGTTTGGGGCAGAAGTTAGGGAAGATAGAAAGGGGACCAGTGCGCCAATAATTGTTGGAAATGGTAACGCCAGACTAGAACTGAGCATTGAACATAGGTAAAGGGATAACCCCTAAATGTATATATTGCAAGCCACAAGGCGCAAAAGAAGAGAGAAAAGTGCCTGCCATCGAGGCCGGCTGGAAGTGGGGGAGAGAATCTAGGGACTTTGGTGTTGGGAAGGGTGCTGGAACTGAAACCCAATCATGAACAGCTTTGAGGGCATCAACATGAAGTCCATAACAGTTTTAATACCGTTAGTATTAAAGGTCACCAGTAATTTGCTGGCATTTATTTGAGTCTCAATCATTTTGATCTATATTATCTTTATATTTGCAAATATTCCCAGACTGATTTTCTGTTTATTTTTAACGTGTATCTAGTGGGGGTGGGGAGGCTTTGGGAGACAGTTACTTTATTTAGTTAACTGCAGATGCCAGTCCCGGCAGTGCTGGCCTGGCTGGTAGTACAGTGGGTAGGGAGGGCACTTGCCTTGTACACCTGGGTTCTGTCCTTACACCCCTTATGGTCCTCCAAATACTAGGAATGATCCCTGAGTGCAGAGCCAGGAGTAAACCTGAGCAAGTGTGTTCCAAAAAAACAACACAAACGCCCAAGGAGAGCTCAGGGGCTCTGCCTGGCAGTGCCCGGTTGCTGCACATGTAGTGCCTGGGATTGCCCCAGGGTTGGCCACAGCTCGGCAAGCGCCTTAGGGCCTGTATCGCTCCGGCTCCTGGTTTTTGTTTTTATCAGTTGTATTTATCATTAGGTCCCTCATCTTAAGATGAGAGATTTGGGTGCCGGAGCGGTAGCACAGTGGGTAGGGCATTTGCTTTGCATGGGGCTGACCTGGGTTTGATCCCCAGCATCCCATATGGTCCTCGAGCACCGCCAGGGAGTTCCCTGAGTGCAGAGCCAGGAGTAACCCCTGGCGATGTTCAGGGGTTACTCCTGGCTCTGCACTCAGGAATTCCAAAAAAAAAAAAAAAATTGAGATTTTTATGCTCACTATATTAAATGTCCTTAGTATGACTACTTTTCTAATATTTTTTAATGCCAGGATGTAAGCAGTCTTTACTATTTAAAATTCAGCTAACTAGAGCACTTTGTTAAATGATTTGAAGTAATTAGCTCCAAATAATTTGATTTCTTTTTTCAGGATTGTATGTCCTGTTTTATTTAGTTTAAATAGTTACTTTATTTAGTTAACTGCAGAAAATTCCAGAGTAATTTCTTCCTAAATACAAAGCAGATACATATGTGTTTTATTCATGATTTCATGTAAATACCTTCAAATGAGACATTCTTTATCACATTAAGAAAAAATCCACCTAGTCCCATTTTCATTTTTTTAATTAATTGTTTTTATTCACCGTGAGCTACAAAGTGAGTTACACGACTGGGTTTTAGAAACACGATGTTTCCACACCAGTCCCTCCACCAGTGCCCAACCACCCACTCCACTCCCACCCACACACCGGCCTCACGAGACTATATACACGTGTGTGTGTGTGTGTGTGTGTGTGTGTGTGTGTGTGTGTGTGGCTTGACACTGTTTACTGTGCTGTTGTCAGCCGGCTCCCTCCCAGCTGAGCACTTCCCTCCCCCTTCTCCCCCACCCCACACAATGGCACACACTTCCTCCTGAGTCCAGGTCTCGATTCCTTGTTCCTGTTGCCCTTGGGCGTTTGTTACTTCACTTACTAGTTATATCCATGAGAGACATTCTGTGGGCCTCTCTCCCTCGGATTTCCCTCAGTCTGATACTCTCCACATCATCAAACGTCATGACATCAAATGCTTCTTGGCCATATATTTTCTGCTTTTGGGCTCTGGTGCTGGGTCGCAACTCTAGGGCCTCATCTATGAACCGGCTTTGCATCTTGACCACTGAATTTTCTGCTCTGAACTACTGAAAAGAGATGACTAATATTGAAGGGGTGGAAGTTTGATGTTCTAAATTGAAGTGATCTTTGTCTTTCGTTCTTTGTGTAGCTTTTTTTTTTATTTTTTTTAGAATTAGACCAGCTTCATAAAGTCACCTGAGATATAAGATGTCTCGTTTCTCCCAGTGTTTTAGCATGTTTTATTTTTATTGGCCCAGATGTATCCTTTTCATTCCAATGGAGTGGCTAGAGATTAATGTTACATTATCTTTTCCAAAAGGTCTCGTAATTCTGTATCACATCACGGTTATAGGGAACAAAACAGTATTCACCCCAGATTATCATTGGTCCCATAAGCTGCTAATCTTTTGTTGTTGTTGCAATGCATATTTTACCATCACTTAAAATGCATTATCTATATATAAAATCATTGTAGGGGGAGTTTCATCATATGCAATAATGTTTTCAATAAAAAATTTCATAAAAATTAAAAAGCAAACATTTTAAATTACTGAAGTTCTAGTACAGAGTAAGTTGCCTTGTTACTTCTGATTAATTCAAATAAACCAACACAGTCAAATCTCATCACCAGACATATTTAAAAGGAACAACTCTGTAACATGGCATAAATATATGCAGAAACATGAAATAAACTACAAATGTAAGTGATACAAATTAGCTTCATGGAATTAATTGATTCATCTCTGAGAACACAAAGTACCAGTGTATATGCAATACACTGTGCTATGTACTTAACTTGTCTTCATGAACTTCCTATAAAACCAAGTCGTTCATCTTTCTACCGAGGAGAAAATCTTATACCTGTTGATGGTGCTTGTGAGGTCAGATCCTGAGTAAGCAGAACACCCACAAAGAAGGTCCAGTAGAGCACCCACAAGACGTCTTCATGACCCACTTGGACGGAACAGCTCCCTAAACTGCTAATCTTGACCTATACAACTTCTTTGCTGTTTGAAAGACTAAAGCCTTATGAGGATGACCAAGTATGAGCCTGGAGGAGCGCAGTGGTAGAAACCCACCTTGTGCTCCTGTTGTAGTGTTTGTGATGCCCACACGGAGAAAGTGTGTTGCAATCAAGTATGTGTGAGCATTGCCACTAATGCACTAGCCCAAGTGAGCACTGAGCGCCATAGCGAGCACCTCTCCAAAGGGTGTGAACACTCCCCCCCACGTGCTCAAGCATGGCGACCAATTGTGTGCAACCCCCCACTGTCGTGCCATCCCCAAAACGAGGGGAAGGGGGACAACTGACGCAACAGGAAACAGGGCTTTGAAAGGGTCATCTAAGTGCATCACTTGTCACTTGTCTTCCCGTTCTTCATCGATTGGCTCGAGCGGGTGCCAGTAACATCTACACTCGGTCGGGAATGAGGGTTCATTATTGTTACTGGTTTTGGTGTATCGAATACACCACGGGTAGCTTGCCAGGCATATTTCCCTTTAGGAACTGAAATGTATAATTCCTGTTTTCTGAACTGCCCAGCAGAGACAACAACAGGCTACACCAGCAGGCTGCGTGTGTGTGTGTGTGTGTGTGTGTGTGTGTGTGTGCACGCGAGCACATGTGTACTGAGATTCATTTCTGAGTGGAAGTAGAGGTGACTGGTTCTGGGCGAGGACCTTCCTGACACTCAGACCCGTATTCTCGCTGTAGACACAGGAGTCGAGATGTTGCCCGGTGGCTCTGTAAAGGGGGAGCATGGAAGTTCGGCTCCAGGAAAGGCTAATTCTGTCTCTCTGCTCAATCCACCTCAGCCACCAGTGCCCTGGAGATGCCTCGTGTGGCTCAGGAGGGAAAGTCACCTACACGTACAGTGCTCATGCTCCACCAGCCCCGGGGCAGCCACTGAGAGGCGGTTGGAGTCCACCGGTTCTGTCAGGGTGGGAGATGTCCCCACCCGACTTCTCGGGAGCCGGGATCAGGCTGTGGCCAGGACTTCGTGCAGGAAGGTCAGTCCTCTCCTTGGCACAGGCTTCTGGGTCTCTCCTTTCCCTCGCAGAAAAGATTTCAGGAGGAGGCAAACAGTGAACCGATAGTTTCATTGAAGAAGTTGACTTTGAAAGACATGCGGAGGAAGAGAGGTATACCGGCTTCTCAGGGGAGCGCAGGGTGGATGGTGGGGGGGTGGGGCAGCGATAGTCCAGCGGGGAGGGCATTTGCCTTGCGTGAGGCTGACTTGGGTTCCATCCCCAGCATCCCATATGGTCCCCTGAGCACTGCCAGGAGTAATTCCTGAGTACAGAACCAGGGAGGAACCCCTTAAGCATTTCCGGGTGAGACCCCCAAAAAAAGCAAAATAATAATTAAAAAAATTGTTTTGGCTTTTGGGTCACCCGCAATGCCAGGGGTCTCCTGGCTCGCACTCAGGATACCTGGAGTGTCGGGCTATGGTGCCGGGATCGACCTGGCGGCTGGGCCGGCCACAGGGCAAATGCCCTACCCGGGGTGGCCGCCCTAAAAAAAATTTTTTAAAGGAGAGAAAGCACAGGCTTTTCCAGGGTGAGATCAAGCCATAATTTGAAGTTTCAATGGTTTTACTTTCTAGTCTCAAAGGATTTTTGAAAATGTTCCTGATTTGGGCATCGGATGGAAACGCCCATCAATAGGTCATTCTTCCATCTATTCTTCCACACTGTTATCGCCTCTCTATAGCTATCTGAATGTGTACCTGTCCTGTTTTAGAATTAGGACCCAAGCCAGGCAAAACTACTTGAAATTGGGCCGAGCGGGTAGGGCGTTGCCTGCCGTGCAGGCCAATGCCGCCGATCCCCGGCTCCCATATGGTCCCCCAAGCACCACCAGAGTAATTCCGAGTGCAGAGCCAGGAGAAACCCTGAGTTGCCGGGTGTGACCCCCAAAAAAAAAAAACTACTTGAAATTGTGAATGAAAAGATGGACTCAACACTCTGAGTGCTAGCAGTAGGACACTGTGCAGAGCAGGCGTGGTGTAGACGGCACTCTGGCCAACGGCTCATTTGATCCAGCCACAGTCCTGGGACCGTGAAGAGAATTCTTCCATTCTCCCCTGACATCTGCCCCAGAGGATGTGATCAGCGAGCTCAGAATTACACCTGAGTCGCGACTGGTTTTGTTTAGCGCTGGGTTCCACACCTCGCCTCTTGGAGGTTGAAGATCCTTCTCTTCGCTTTGTTTCTGCTGTATAAATTGATGATGGTGATACTAAGATTTTGCGTAAATTAGCATTTAATTTTCTCAGAATAATCTGCCTAGAGCAATACAGTTTGTAGGTGGCGAAGGCGAAGAAGACCCAGTGAGTCCTCTTTAGGGCTCAGACTTTCCCCCTTACTGTGGGAATTGGGAAACGATTATGTAAGTTTCCTGCAAGCCACTACCACCCCTTAAACCTCCAAAGGGGGCTAAGCCCTCCCCCCAAAACCTCCAAAGGGGCCCAACCAAAAAGGGGCCCAACCGCCTCCCCAAAACCTCCGGCAGGGGGCCAAGCAGAATCTGAGAGGCCTCCCTCCGGTGTTTCTGGTCCATTTCACTCTCAGCAAAGATCAGTCCAACTGTCCACCTCGTGACAAATCAACGCCCAACACCCCACTCTCGTGTCTGGTGCATGTAGAGAATCGCTGCTCCCCAACCACGGGCTGCAGCAGAGGCAGCGGGCGGGCGGCCCGTGGTGTCAGGTGTGGGCGGCTGCGGCATCACATCCGTTAGATGCCAAACTGTCCATCACTGCGCCACCCGCACAGCGACCAGCCTTCAGAGCACGCCGCATCTGTGTGGGGGGCGTGGGTGGAGGCTGGCGGGCAAGGGAAGGGCGGTGGGGAAGCGGCCGAAGGTGCGGCAGGTCAGGGTGGGAGGCCAGAGTGTTTCTGCGGTAACCGGGCTCCCTCCGGGTGGTCCTTAGCGAGCAGGTCTGTGGGGAGCGTTTCCGAGGAGCCGGCCCACCTGCGCTGCCCAGGCCTGCTCTTTGCTCTGGGTCAGGAGCAAGGGTTCCGGCCTCCCCCACTCCTCTTTGTCCTCCTCCTCACCTCTCCCTCCCCTCCCCTCCTGTCCCTCCTCCCTCTCTAGTCCCTCCACTCTTCTCTCCCCCTCCTCCCGTCTCTCCTCCCTCTCTAGTCCTCCACTCTTCTCTCCCCCTCTCACCTCTCCTCTTCTGGTGGGTGCAGCAAAAGGTCAGGGGTCAGCAGAGCAACAGCTCCCCCTGGACAGCAGGGGCTGGCTCAGGGCCACACCCGGGGAGGAGCCGGCAGGAGCAGCGGTCAGAGTCTTCCGCACTACTTTAGACTGCAAGAAATGGGGAAAAGCAAATTTCACCTCTTGAAATCATTTTTATTCCTGTAAACAAACACTGGGGTAGTATTCATAACTCATTTACCAACGTCTTGGGGAGCTTTTGGGGGCATGCCTGGTGCAGCCCAAGAGCCACTTCCTGCTCCGTGCTTGGGTGGCTCTCCTCACAGTGCTCGGGAGCCAGCCGGCCCCTGGGGGTGGCTCTCCTCACGTCTCGGGGGCCGTCCGGCCCTGGGGTGGCTCCTCACAGTGCTCGGGAGCCAGATCCGGGCTCCTGCAGGGTGACTCTCCTCACAGTGCTGGGGGAGCCAGATCCGGGCTCCTGCAGGGTGACTCTCCTCACAGTGCTCGGGGGAGCCAGATCCGGGCTCCTGCAGGGTGACTCTCCTCACAGTGCTCGGGGAGCCAGATCCGGGCTCCTGCAGGGGTGACTCTCCTCACAGTGCTCGGGGAGCCAGATCCGGGCTCCTGCAGGGTGGCAGCTATTTTCATTTACATTATGCCTCACACTTTCCCACTGCTGACACACACACAACTTCCTTTTCTTTCTCTTGCTTTTCTTTCCTTTTTTTTTACTTTTTTTTGAGTCACATCCGGCAATGCTCAGGGGTTACTCCTTGGCTCTGCACTCAGGGAGTTACTCCTGACGGTGCTCGGGGACCATATGGGATGCCGGGATCGAACCCAGGCGGGCACAGGCCGACCCGCGTGCAAGGCAAACGCCCCACCCGCTGGGCTATCACTCAGACCCAGCTTTTCTTTCCTTTTTATCCCAGTGTCTGGGATTGAATTCAGGGCCTCCAAGGCAACTGCTCTGTTGATTCTAGCCCCTGCGCTTTTCATTTTTCATGACTATTATTAGGGACACACCGTCACTCTTTACACTGTGTCGGTTGGCCCCATTCAGATTGTCCCCCATACGTTTATGTTGCAAGTAATGGTGCATTTACTAGCCATGAAGAAGCATATTATTCTGTTATATTTGATTGTATCTTTATAAAAGTTTCCTGAAAATGAAAATACTAGATCATTAGTTTATAAATTTTAATTTGGCCTTTTGTGTTTTTGTTTCTGTCCCACACCCAGTGATGTTCAGGGGGTTACTCCTGGCTCTGAACTCGGAAATTACTGCTGGCGGTGCTCAGGATGCCAGGGATAAAACCTGGGTCAGCTAGGAGCAAGGCAAGCACCCCTAACCACTGAACTAGTGCTACAGTCCCTCATTTGGCTATTTTTAATAACTCAAGAGGTTCAGACAAAATTTATGTTAGTAAGAAGTGTTTAAAATCCTGATTTTGATATTAACATTACAGGTGTCTAGTTTCCAATTTTTCTGGAGCAAAACATCCATTTCATAACTAGTTTTTACTGCTTGGCCCTTATATTTAGCAAAGCAATGAAATTTCTGTGTGAAGTGGATGAAAGATCAAAACTTAAAGTGGAATTATTTCAATGCAATAAAATTCTGCTTCAGCCTTCTCATGACAGGTTGACAAAGGAACCGGAGAGACCATTCCCTGTGGATTAGCACCCAGGCAGCCAGCACTTCACGGATCCTAGCAAAGGAAACAACACCTTCCCAAGAAATCAAACGCCAAGTAATTAAATCTCATGTTGTTTTTTGACTTTGGGGGCCACCGTGGGCGGTGCTCCAGAGACTATCCCAGCGTGTGTGTGCCAGCCCTTTTGTGGTTTCTCCCTGAGCCCTCAGAGTCTGTACCTTGCCTAAGAACACGGATTTTTAAAACTGGGGACTCTAATAAGAGGTGTTGATAGTGCCTATGCTGTTAGAAGATCCAGTATGTGATATCTCTATAAATCTGGGCAAAGAATAAACTGGTCTCGACTGAGTCATTTTTCTTGACAATGGGAAGCAGAGAAACTAGAGTTCAACGGGAATACACTGGTCACTTCACACTTGTGCTGAGATGCAAACTGAGCATTCAGGCTGTGAGTCTGCCCTTTGGAGTCAAGTCTCTGCATAAATTTGGGGCCCAGCTGGGAGAATGTTCTCTGACTTAACACTACTGGAAACAGTGTGGAGATGTCTCACAAAGGTAAGAGTACTTCTTGGTGCTTACCCCTGGACATGCGGGAGGATTTATGCACATCATTATTCACCGCAGTTCTAGGGCAAGGAATCAACTGAGGTGTCCAGGATGGATGAGAGAATAACAAAGGTGTGTGATACACACACATTAGAATACTATGCAGCTGGACTGCACAGTTAAGTCATGCAATTCACTGTGACTTGGCAAGAACCGGAGGATATCATGTTACGTGAAGTGAGGCAGAGAGAGGACAGACATCAGAGGAGGACAAACTTATCTGTGATATATGGAACCACAAGACAAGGGAATGCAACGTATCAAAGGGAGACTACTCAGATTATCACTGATCCTAGGTGACAGAGGTGAGCAGGACAGGCAAGGAAAGAAATCAAGACAGAAGTCAAGGTAGCCAGCCTGAGCCCAGGGCCAGGAGTAAGCCTTGAGTACCACCATGTGGCCCAGTAACAAAAATTAAAAAAGGAAAGAAAGAAGGAGAGGCAGACAGGGAGTAAGAGAGGTAGGGGCAGGACACAGTGGCAATACAGCTGGTGTTGTATCACTATCATCTGAGTCACAAAACAACAGGTCTGAAAGAGGAGAGCCAAACAGCCAAACCTAAAAAGTGCCTGTTGAGGAAGAAACTTGGGCACGCTGGGGGAGTGCAGGGGACACTGGCGGGTGGGACTGGAGCTGTAACACTCTATCCCTGAAACTCAACTATGAAAACTTTGTAAATTGTGGCGCCTTAGTTGAAAACACGCTCCCTGCCGCCTCCCCACACACAGAAACCCGCCCCCTCACATTCTCCCCAGAAGGGAATAAAGGCTGTCTACCCCCCTGGGGCACCCCTGCTTTCTCTCTGGGGTGCCGGCACTTTGCTTTGCTGTGTCCTCTCTCTTTGTCATAAACCTGGCTCCCTTGCTGGAAACTTCATTGTGCAACTGTCTCCCATCTGGTTTTTGCTTTTTGGGTCACACCCGGCGATGCTCAGGGGAAACTCCTGGCTCTGCACTCAGGAATTACTCCTGGCGTTGCTCAGGGGACCATATGGGATGCCAGGGATCGAACCCGGGCCGGCATGGGCCAGCCGCGTGCAAGGCAAAAAGCCCTACCCGCTGGGCTATAGCCTCCTCCCCCCACCATCCCCCCACCACCACCACACACACACACCACACACACACACACACACACACACACACACCCGTCTGGTTTTTTGGAACAAGAACCTCCTCGTGTGGTTTTCCCCATCCAGATCTTGTCTGGGTTGAACAAGAACCTCAAGGATTGTTCTCCTTGGGTCTCTGGCAGTGCCGTAGCTAAATGATTGACAGGGTTGTTGAGGGAATGAAATGGGAAATCAATGGCATGAAACACAGAGTCTCAACGGAGACAGCACCAGTGAGACAGGAAATTGAGGAGGAGAGGGTATCAAACATTTACAGCGGTAGTTGAAGTTAACTGGACATTTACTAGGTTGACACTTTATAAGCGTTTCATGTCATTGATTTCCCATTTCATTCCCTCAGGGCGGTGGGGGTGCGGAAGTGGCACATAAGTCTCCATAAACTCTGGCATGCAGATGAGTTTAACTCCTAAGTAGAAAGCACAGACCTTCCCCTCGGGATGACGTGTGTTGTTCAGCAGACCCGTCAGTGAGCCGTGCCCCAAAGTTGGGCCAACTGATGTTCTGCTTCTAACCACTAACTTGTTTGCATGTGATATTTCTCATATAACATGGAAAAGGACATTTACCAGGACAATTAGGAGCAATTCAGGTTGGTGTGTGTGTGTGTGTGTGTGTGTGTGTGTGTCGGGAGTGGGGGGGGGGGGCACACCAGTGGTACTCAGGGCTTACTCCTGATTCTCTGTCACAGGAATCACTCCCTAGCGGGCTCAGGGGGACCATATGGGGTGTTAGGAATTAAACCGAGGTTGGCCATGTGCAAGGCAAGAGCCCTACCCACTGTACTATTGCTCCAGCCCCAGTTTCCACATTCGTGTTGGAGCTATACCCAGTGGTGTTAGGGGACATAGCAATGCTTGGCCCAGCAATACAGTGCTACAGTCTTGTGGTTTGGGGGGGGGGGGGCATAGCAGCTATATCCAGCGGTCAGGGGTGGGGTGGTCTCGCAGCGTTGAGGATCAGGGCCATGTTACATGCCAGGCATGTGCTCTACCATTTCATCCTCACTTTCCCAGCTCTAGACTAGGTGTGCGTCCACAGGACTCTTGCCAGAGCTCAGGTAATAATGGAGAATCTTTCAGCCTGCTTCACAAGTCCACACAGGGAGGCAACCGAGGAACCAGACTAGAGCTGCGTTAGCTGGTCTTTCTAGCGCTGCAGGAGGGGAGGCTTCTGTCTTTTTTTTTTTTTTTTGGGCACCCGGGGCTCAGGGGTTCTGGCTGAAATCGCGGTGCGGGGACCTATGGGATCGGGTTGGCGGGCGCCGCTGCGGCCTGCCGCGGCCCCGGGCTTCATGCCGAGCACAAGCACAACCCTCTCCCAGACATCAGGGGTCGTCTGGGGACCTTCTTTGGCTGCATCCACGACTGCGAGAGGCTGGCACAGCATTCACGTGCTTCACTCTCAACTGCACCTTCGTCACCGTGACAGCCACCCGAGACACGCCTTTAACACGTATCTCTGGTGGTCACCAGGGCTAATTCGTGAATTCAGGGTGTCAGTAGGGAAGAAACCACATTTAACTGACTGGCATAGTAGGGAAGAGACAAAAAATGATATTTCCTGTCTTTTCCTGATAGGCATCTTTGCATACTTTAATGTGCTGCTTGGGGCGAGGGGTCTAAGTTTTAATCAGCCTGAAACCAGATGATGATTAATGTGTGTCCTTGTACACCCTCACACTGAGGGCAATGAGTCTGGAGAGCCAGTACAGTGCATAAGGCACCTGCCTTGTATGGATCCTCCAGGTTCACTCCCCAGCACTCCTTCCGGTCCCCTGAGGTGCAGAGCCAGGAATAAGCCCTGAGCACCGCTTGGTTTGGCCCCAAAACAAAACCAAAAGATTTTAGTGACAGACAAAAGCTAGGGCTGATTTGAATAATCTATTTTAGTTATAGGTGATAAGGTTCGTCTCCCAAATGAGGTCATGCCTTTAGGACCAAGGGAGATATCTAATTTATTTAAGGCAGAGAAATGATTAATCATTTGACATCCCGTTGTTCATCGATTTCCTCAAGTGGGCGCCAGTAATGGAGAAATGATTAAAGTAAAAAAAAAAACAGCTGGCAAAACCCACAATAATAAGTCTATTTTTAAAAAAAAATCTACAGAGGAATATGTTTCAATTGAAGGAAAAATCTGTAACATCAGGAAAACAACTTAATAAAATAGACACACATGGTTTCGCTGATTAAAAAAAAAAAACTTGAACTGCAGGTTCTGAAGCTACTCACAGAAGCTGGGAAAAAGGGGTGGCAAAGTACCACACAGGAGTCAGAGAACTGAAGACTACAAGAACTGAACTGGAAAAATAAAGCAAAAGGGATTCAGAGAGAACAGTGATACCGAATAAATAAACTAAGAGATAAGGAAGCGGTGTGGCCTAATCCAAAAAGCAAAAAAAAAAAAAAACCGAAAAGGTTGGTGGTTCGTGCCCACCCAGGGACGCCAAATGTCGGGCGCCCCGCCGGGTCCCGACAGTGCCGGGAAGCGAGTTCCCTTCTACCTCTGAAGCCGGCGAGGAATGGATGAAAACTCAGGAATCTGATGCAGTTTTAAAAAGGCTTTACTTATCACAGGTTCAGGCATACAAATCAGCAAAACGAAAAGCCTGGTGCTTAGGATTCCAGGCTAGAACCCCAGCCACGTGTAGGCCAAGATGGCGACCACCACGTGTAAAGGCGACCACCACGCAAAGGAGAAGAAGACTTCCAAGAAGGGTTAGCGCTCACAGCAAGCGAGCCCACAAAGAAGCTTGAGAGGGAGTGAAAACTGGCTAGTTTATACCCCCTGCAGCTCAGACCTTCCTCCCACTGTTATGGAAAGCAGGGAGGGTCAAATGCCCTTAGGTAATCCCTGCCTGCACCTCACCTAGGCCCTTTAGTATGCTAATGTTTTGAGCCAAATGCAGCTGGCCCTTAAAGGAGTCCTGCAACAAGGAATGAACAGTGTGATGACAGTGTAAGGCACGGTGGGGCACCACAACCAGTGTAGGATATCAGTGTTATTGGGCACCCAGAGTGGTCCCAGAGTGGGAGCAAGAGAGGAGCAGAATATTTATTTAGAAAATTCTAGAAAGTTCCCTGAGATGGGGAGGAAACAGACACTCAGCTAAAAAATAGAAAAGCCCAGAGATTTCCAAATAATATGAGCCCAATGAGATTCTTGTGAATCCATCATAATTGTCAGAAGCAAGTTCAAACACAGTAAAAGCTGCAAGAAAAAAAAACAATTCAAGGAAAAGAACAGCCACAAGAAAATCAGTAATAAAACAAACATCCCTAAGAAAAAAGCGTCAAGGATAAACCATGTGTCAGGCCACAGCACAATTAATTATCAACTATCTTAAGCCCAAAAGTCATACCAAGAATTTTTTTTCTGATCACAACGCTATAAAATTAGAAATCAACCACAAAAAGCAAAAGGGAAAAAAATCAGAAACTGGAGGAGACTGAAAGAACATGTTTCTCAACAACTAGCAGATCTATGAGGAAATCAAAGAGAAACTTAAAAATATTTACAACAAGTGAGAACAAAGGCAACAGAAACAGTCAGAGGCAGCAGACGTCACACTGAAGGCAAAGTTGAGGGGACACAGACTTTCATAGGAGGCTTAGAAACAGTTTAGTCTCCCACTGAAAGCAACAGGGAGGGGCATCAGAGAGACAGTACAGGGGTAAGAGTCTACCTTCCCTGAGCACCACCCGCGTAAGCCAGTGTGACCCCCACACACACACACCACACCTAGGAAAATAACACCAATCCGCTATAACAGGTGCCCTGCACGTCACCACCCCGTGCCAACAACAGGGCACTGGGGAGGCTCAGCGGGTTCAGTGCCTGACAGTGGAGTCCATGAAGACTCTTACCCCTGTACCCCACAACTCCACCCAGCAGACCAGACTATCACAACCGGGATCATCGACAGCCACCCTGCAGCAGTCTTTGTTCAATCCGGCCCAGGTATGCTGAACCAGAGACTCTCAGACATGGGGCAGAGCTGCTACTTGCTCTCCCTGTGCCCAGCCGCTCAGGAGGCGCCCGGGAGGCATGGCGGGTTCTAGCCCTGGCCTGCCACCCCAGCAGAGCCTCAAAACAAGCCAGACCACCCTCCCCTACTCCATGGGGCCCGCCATTTTCCACATCCGGACTTCCCTCTCATCACAACTCCACCCAGCAGACCAGACTATCACAGCCCGGCTATTGATGAACCACTAGCGGCCGCGCGGTTCATCAATAAATGCTTTATTTAGAGGTGACTACAACAGTATGTCACTTGCACGGCAAGCCTGGCAAGTTGCTCGTGTCGTATTTGATATGCCAGATACCAGTAACATTTATATTAGGTCATTCCCATGACCTAATATAATGGTTTGAGGCTCTTTATGTTCCTGGAGCAAGCGGATGCCTTTGGGTTCTACTAGCATGAGACAGGACATATGGAAGATATTACTGGTGCCCGCTCTAGCAAATAGATGATTAACGGGAAGATAGTGATAGTGAAAGAATGTGGAAAGAGGAGCCAACCCATAGTACAGCAGAAAGGGCACTTGCTTTGCATGGAGCAGACCTGGGGTTTGATGTCAGGATGTGCCCCTACCTCCCGCCCGCCCCCAAAGAAGAAAGTAGAAAGAGGAACTGAGAGATACCTAATACACTGAGCAGAGCACCTGCCTTGCCTGCACATGGCCTGTGTTTAAGTCCCATCACCCTTAAACCCGCCAGAACTGACCGTCGAGTACAGATCAGGAGTGAGCCCTGGGCACAGCAGCAGTTTTGGGCAACAGCACTTTAATGCTGTCAGTCAAGACACTTCAAGATACGTATCAAATATACCATGCGGTCACCAGAGTCTTAAGGTTGTCATTCTCACAGCGATGAAAAGCCGCAGGCAAATCTGGGTCCTTGACTCTCAGAACCCAGACTCACGATCACCGCTTTCTGATCAAGAAGAGACTTTGGGAGGGAAGTGAAGGGGCGGCTGGAAGGTGTGGGGCTGGATGCGTAGAAAACCTTCCTAATAGTTTGTAAACCACAACTCCCCAAATAAATTTTTTCTATTTTTTTTTAAAGAAGGGATTCTGGAAAACCAGTTTCAGCCAGTTCCTGGTGCATGCGTGCTCAGTAAGTAGAATCCGGATCCTACTGCACTATTTCTCAAAGGTAGATAAACTAATTATACAGTGGAGGCCACATAATTATTTCTCACTTGAAATTCACTTATTTCTTCCCTGCGCACACCCACCCATGGTGTGACCTCCTGTCCTGGGGTCTCGGTGTGCTGGTCTCCAACACAAGGTCCCCAGGCGTGGCACTGCCCTCTGTGGGCCTGAAACTTCTTCGTTGCTCCAAGTTTTTTATTTTACTTTTTTTTTTTAGGTCACACTCAGCAATGCTCAGGGGTTACTCCTGGCTCTGCACTCAGGAATTACTAATAGTGATGATTGAGGGTTCATATGGGATGCCAGGGATCGAACCCGGGTTAGCAGTATGCAAGGCAAATGCCCTACCCACTGTGCTATCGCTCCGGCCCTCCAAGTCTTCCCAGAACTTGCTGTCCAGCCGGTGGCCAGAGTCTGACAGCCTTTCCATTGTGGCATCCTTCAGTTAATTAGATAACCAGCTGGGATCTCGTTCTGGTGGGTACAGAATGGTGACCAGACGTCCCACCTGATCCTCAGTGAGCTTCCCAGCCATTCTGGGGAGGCCGACGTCTGCTCCCCTTGACACCACGTGAACATCACACCACACCAGTTTCAGCACCGCCCGCTTTGCAATGATGGCAAAGGCGATTTTCCACGGCCCATTGATGTTCAGTTCCTGCAAAATTGCTGGAAGGTCTCAGGGATCACGTGGTGGTAGCGTGGGGGTGACATTCAAGCCTTTGTGGCAGGCCTACCTCACTTTCCTACTCACTAATCCCCAACACCTATTAATTCCCTTAACTGCATAATTAGATGTTAGCAGTACATGAAAGAATCATGTACATGTATAGTCCTTATGTCCATGTGCCACTTTAGTATCAACCAATCTGGCTACTACGCACTCCCAACCCTTTTGAGCATCGTCTTCCTCTTAGCGCTCTCCGTAAAAATCTTTACCCCAAACTCAGTGCATAATTGGCCCATGAGAGAACCCGCACCATGTCTCAGGGGTGCATTACCACTCTAACAACTGTCTTCATCCCCCTTTTCCTGTATTATCGGGTTGCTGCCTCAGTAACCTCGGATTGTAATTTCTTCTCCTGATTTAATTCTTTCCTTCGGGGAAAACAAAGAACCTGGGATCTTGCAGTGCAGACAGACCCCTTTCACTTCTTTTACTGGACCTAAAAAAGTTAACTCTCATCCCAGCCCAATTCTGGACCACCCCTGACTCAGGGAGGCCCGATATAACCAGACAAGCAGATCACGTGACTAAAGGCTGTCCTCTGGAACTGGCCATGCTGAGTAGACCTTAGCCAAGTCCTTCCTCATTTTCCCTGAGATTCAGGGGTGAATAAGCACTCACCAGGGCCACTGCCTTATCTTTATGACTCTCTGGGTCTGTTCTCGGATATTTCCAACACCTCATATGATTCTTTGAGCCCTTCCACCAAGAGTGATCTCTGAGCACGGAGCTAGGAGTAAGCCCGAGCACAGAGCCAGAATTAAGCTCTGATGTTGGTCAGGTGCTACCGCTTAAGACACAAACAGAAAACAAAAATGAGCCACAAAGTTGAATCAAAAGCTTAACCAAAGAGGGCATATCATTATGTAACAAGCATATGAAAGCATGCTTGACCATCACTGACTGTTAGGGAAATGCATACCAAAACCATAATGCAATGCAACTTCACACCCAAGAATGGCTCACAAGAAAAAACAAGCGCCCCAGAGTGTGGAGAAAAATGCATCGCTGATGGGAAGAGGACTGTGGTTCCGTCTTTTGGGAAGAAGCACAGACCTTCTTCAAGGAGCTAAAAGCAGTTATCAACAACAACAGCATCTGATGATTACTGCAGCTTTCCTTACAACAATTCAAATCTGGAAGCAATCAAGTGCCTGTTGATAGATAATTCCATAAAGAAGCTAGTATATATTCACAACAGACTACGATTTAGCCATAAAATTTTTTCTGATGTTCTCAGCAAAATGGAAGGATTTCATAGGACTATAGTAAATAAGGGGCACCCACACTGGAAAGGAAGAATTAAAATTGCTACTTTGCCCAAGGCGAGTGTCTATAGATAGACAGCCAGCAAGACTCCATTTAAAAGTTGTGAGAAGAAACAAATTCAGTAAAGCAGAAAAATATAAAAAATAAACCTGTATCTATATATAAACTAAAATTAACAAACTAAAATTGAGAAACATCCCATTTGCAATCATATTAAAATAATATAATTCCTAGGTCTAAATTTAATCAGGAAAGTAAGATATTTATACAACAAAAAATATCAATGAAAAAGTAAAAGATACAAATAAATACAAAGATTCTTTTGCTGATCAAATGAAAAAATTAATATTGCTAAATGTTCATATTTCTCAAGGCAATCTAGGGCCAGAGTGATAGAACAGTGGGTAGGGCGTTTGTCTTGCATGCGGCCGATCAGGTTCAATCTCCGGCATCCCATATGGGCTCCCCAAGCACTGCCAGGAGTAATTTGAGTGCAGAACCAGGAGTAACCTGAGGCATCACCAAGTGTGACCCCAAAAAGCAAAAAACTAAAAAAATAATAAAAATAAATAAAGGTAATTTATATTAATTCTATCACAATTCCTTCCCATCAGATTTTTTCAAAGAAATAAAACAAATAATCCTAAAGTGGGGGTTCGGAGCGATAGCACAGCAGGTAGGGGCGTTTGCCTTGCACACAGCTGACCCGGATTCGATCCCCGACATCCCATATGGTCCCCGAGCACCGCCAGGATTAATTCCTGAGTGCAGAGCCAGAAGTAATCCCTGAGCATCACTGGGTGTGACTCAAAAAAAAAATTTTTTTAAATAATCCTAAAATGTATTTAGAAGTGTGAAAGATCCCCTGTAGTCAGAAAGCTCTTGAGAAAACAGAACAAAACTGGTGGGATCATCCTCCTTAATTCAAATAATATTACCAAGCTTTATTAATCAAAATAATATATAATTTGTACAAAAAACACACATATACATATATGGAACAGAATAAGGGTCTAAAATAAGCCAAAACATACATGGTTAATATATTTATGAAAAAGAAGGTAAGATAATAATAATGGAGAATAGACCATCTCTTCAATGCTGGGAAAACTGGACAGTCACTTGCTGTTCAGTTAGAATAAAACGGAGCCCCCTTTACATCCTAAACTAAAATACTAATTCAAGATGGATTAAATAATTGAGTTCACAAAACTTTAAACCACAACACTCTTAGAAGGTAACATAGATTAAAATCTCCCTGACCCTTGCCGTAGCAATGTTTTTTTCTGGTTTTGAACCTATATATTAAAAGGAAAAGTAACTAAGTGGATTAAAAGCAAAAATAAGTAAGTGGCTAAGTGGAACCATGTTAAACTAAAAAAAAACCTGCACAACAACTAATGAAAAAAATTAAGTACTGACCTCGAGAAGATTACCATATATCTGATAAAGGGGAACATTCAAAATATACCAAAAAGTCAGATAATACAATTTTTTTTTTTTTTTTTTTTTGCTTTTTGGGTCACACCGCAATGCTCAGGGGTTACTCCTGGCTCTGCACTCAGGAATTACTCCTGGCAGTGCTCGGGGGACCATATGGGACGCCGGGATCGAACCCAGGCCCGCACAGGCCGGCCGCGTGCAAGGCAAACGCCCTACCCGCTGGGCTATCACTCCGGCCCCAGATAATACAATTTTTAACGCAATTCAAACACTTTCCCCCAATAGCTAAGACAAAAGTTCTCAGACTTATTTGGCCCATACCCCTCTTTTTTAAGAGAAAAAAAAAGTCTCTAGAAACTTTGGAAGGTTAAATTTCATTCTTTAAGGAATGGAGAGCTCAGAGCAGTGCCGCCCGCCCCAGCTGTCTCCAGAGCAACCACCACCTACCACCCTCCTGGACTGTGCCAGTGCCTCCTCGGAGGTGATGTATCGCTTTAGAAACAGGAATCTAAAATATTAGATGGCCAACAGGCACATGCAAAGAGGCTCAGTATCACTAATCATCAGAGATATGTCCATTAAACCTATAGGAAATATCACCTCAGAACTGTCAGAATGGCATCTTCAAAGTAAGAAATAACAATGTTGGAAAGTATGTGGAGAAAAGTGAACCCTGTGCATCACTGGTGGGAACGTAACCTGATACAGTTACTCTGAGAAACAGTATTGAGGTTCTTTAGAGAACTGAAAATAGAACTACCATATGATACAATTTGAACTTGGGACATTTACTCTCCCATCCCAAAATGACTACATGAATTTAAAAAAAAATATATATATATATCCACTCCTATCTTCACTGAATCATTATCTATCTATCTATCTATCTGTCTGTCTGTCTGTCTGTCTGTCTGTCTGTCTGTCTGTCTGTCTGTCTGTCTGTCTGTCTGTCTGTCTGTCTGTCTGTCTGTCTGTCTGTCTATCTATCTATCTATCTATCTATCTATCTATCTATCTATCTATCTATCTATCTATCTATCTATTTTTTGCTTTTTTGGGTCACACCCGGCAATGCTCAGGGGGTTTCTCCTGGCTCTGCACTCAGGAATTACTTTTGGCAGTGCTCAGGGGGACCATATGGGATGCCGGGGATCGAACCTTGGCCGGCATGGGCCGGCCTCGCGGTAAGGCAAATACCCTACCCATTGGACTATCACTCCGGCCCCTGAATCATTATTTATAATAACAAAGATAAGGAAACAATCTAATTATCAACTGATGGAAGATTTGATAAAGTTCTGGTATATGTCCACAATGGAAACTACACAACCATCACTTACATGGAAACTGTATACAAAGTAAAACAACTCAAATCTTAGAGAGAAAACAGATGGGCGCTGAAGCTCTGATAGTAGGTAAAAATGAGTGAAGGAGATAAAGATATATAAATTTCCAGCTATAAAAATAAAATTGGTCCAGCAGGTAGGGCGTTTGCCTTGCACACGCGCCAGCCAGTGCTGCCCGGGTTTGATCCCGGCATCCCATATGGTCCCCGAGCACCACCAGGAGTAATTCCTGAGTGCAGAGCCAGGAGTAACCCCTGAGCATTGCCGGGTGTGACCCAAAAAAGAAAAAAATAATAAAATTACCAAAGGAGCTCTGTACAGCATGGGGACTATATGGAATAATATAAATAGTATCTGCTATATATTTGAATGTTGATAAGGAAATATGGTGAAACGACAGTATGATGATGATTTTCAAAGTAAAAAAGAAAAAGACAAAGACCTGCTGAAAGGCAAAAATACACTTATAGAAACTGAAGAAATGACTGCATGAGGATAAGGCAGATAGACTGAGAAATGATATATAGAATATTTAAGGCAAAAATCATCAACACCCTAGGATCACTTTATAAAGCAAGAAACAGAAAACTCTTCCTAGTACATTCTATAAAGCCAGTATATTATAATATCCAAATAAAAGATGTTATAAAAAGAAAAAAAAAAGCATTACAGGCCAGTATTTCTCATGAGCATAGGTGCAAAATATCCTCTAAAGAGTATTAGCAAACTGACTCCAACAATGTACAGCGGCAGCTATATAGCATTACCAAGTGGAATGTACCTGAAGTACATAAGACTGGCTCACATTACAAAATCAGTTCATGTAACCCATAACAACAATAGGCTAAAGAGGAAAAAACCCACAGGATGATATAAATAGACGAAGAAAAAGCACTTGAAAAAAATCTAACATCACCCACTCATGATAAAAAAAACGCTATGTAAACTAGGGAAGGGGGGATTTCCCTCACCTAGGAGAAACTCTTGAGATCTCCTATTGACCAGCTTATAGCTACTTAAAGGTGGGCACAATCCAATATTTTTTTCTTTGAGAGATGTCATTAAAAGAATGAAGAGACTTGCAAACCATGAGGTCCAAAAGAGGGGGGAGAGAGAGAGAGAGGAGAGAGAGAGAGAGAGAGAGAGAGAGAGAGAGAGAGAGAGAGAGAAGAGAAGGGAAAGCGCCTGCCAGGGGTGTGTAGGTGGAACATTGGTTGTGGAAACTGTACACTGTGAAGGGATTAATGATGGATCATTGTATAACTGAAACCTAATCATGAACAACTTTGTAACTCAAAGTTATTTTATTCGATTAGCAAAAGAATGAATGAATAGACATCATACACTGGGGGAAATATTTTCAAAGGTATATTTAATAAAGTACTATTAGGCAGAATATTCAAAGAACTTTTAAACTTTAACCTAAAAAATATCATTCATTAAAAAAAAATAAAGGCCAGGGCCAGGGAGATGGCTTAATGGTTAGAACACTTGCTTCTGCATTGAGAATCCTAAGTTTGATGCCCAGTATCAGATAGTCTGGAGGTAATAATAGTCTCTCCCTCCCTGGGCTGGAGAGAGAGGACAGAAAACAGGGTGCTTTCTTCATATGTGGCAACCTGAGTTTGCTCCCCTAGCACGGTTTATGGTTCCCCGGGTTCCACCAGGGGTGATCCATGAACACAGGAGTAAGCTTTGAGCACAGTCGGAATGTGCATCTGCCCTGCCCAAAGAATACATAGATGGAAAATAAACATAGGAAAAGATGTTTCACATTATCAAGAGCATTAAAAATTAAAACAATGACGAATTGCTGTAGATGTATTAGAATGGTGGAAATAAAGAACGTTGACTTACAATATTAACAGATACTTAACAGATACTTATTGCTGGAGAGAATGCAAAATGGTGAATCACTTTGGAAGACATGCTGTTCATTTTTTGTCTCATTTTATTTCTTTTTTCTTTAAACATTCTTTTATTAAGACACCATTATTTACAAAGTTGTTCATAATAGAGTTGTTTCAGGTATACAATATTCCAACAAAATCCCACCACAATGTTCCGTTCCCTTCACCAGTGTTCCCAGGTTCCCTGCCAACTCAAGCCTTTGTTATATCCCTTGGAAGGCATAGAGCAAACGTGTTTCATATTACTTGCTCCGACAAAACTTAAAAGAAATGAAAAATTGCTGTATGATTTTAACCTAAGTAAATAAAAAATTCAACTCATTTAATACAATACAGTATATTGCCTATTTTCATTTACATAATAAAATGTTTATGTCTGGCATCTAAAGTATTTTGTATCAGTGGGCAAAAGCAATAGTATAGTGGGTAGAGCATTTGCCTTACATGCGGGCCAACCCAGGTTCAGTCCCCCAGCATCCCTTATGGTACCCGAGCACTGACAGGAATAATTCCTGAGTGCAGAGCCAGGAGTAACCCCCCGAGCATCTCTAAGGGGGACCCAAAAACCCAGAGATGCTCAGGGGTTACTCCTGGCTCTGCACTCAGGAATTATTCCTGTCAGTATAGATATAGATATAGATATAGATATAGATATAGATATATAGATATATAGATATGCATACAGCATTAAATTTATTGGATCTTATTGTGGTGATCATCTTATTTTCCTATCATAAATGAAACATTTTTCCCCACTTGGCTGGAATATAACAAATTTATTTCATATTTACTTCATATTTCTTGGTCCAAAAAACCGTTAAGAGTGGCTAATAGAATTATCAAAAAAAATCAATAAAAGTCAATTTGTGATGATTGTTGTACATGTTTTTAACTTTTCTCAACCTAGTAGAGGACAACCATATGCACCATTAGTGAGTGCCATACTCAATGTCACATGCTGGGACGTTTCTCCGTTCTTTAAAAGGAGATCTTTCAATGCATCTTGAAAAACTGGTTTCAAGGCTATCAATTCCGTAAGTTGTTGCCTGTCCACAAAGCTCCATATAGTTCCTTCAAATCTGAATGATAATCTAGCTGGACAGAGTATCCTCGGTGGGTGAGGTTTTTGTACTACATCCTTCCATATTCTTCTGGTTCTTAGAGCCTCACTTGATAGATCTGCTGTGCATCTTATGTTCTTGCCTTTGTGCGCCACTTCCTTTGTTGATCTTGCTGCTTTCAATATTCTATCTCTATCTTTAGATTTTGTCATTTTGAGTATATGGGGCCTTGGAGTTTTCCCTAATTGGGTCTATTTTCATTGTGACCCTTTGGTTTCTTCGATCTTAGCTCCTGAACTGTGTGTCCCTGTCCTCTCTCTCACATACACACAGAGATGAGTGTGGGACCTTAGCTATAGCTGCAACTAAAATGAGTGGAGCACCATAACTGAAATGCACAACCCCTAGCAAGCATGTGTGTAAGTACCACAACTGCAGTTCTGCTTACTGCAAGGGAAAAAAAGGGGGTTGTGTGGGGAGGAAATAAATATCTTTTATAAACTCTTTTTTTTTTTTTTGCTTTTTTTTGGGTCACACCCGGCAATGCTCAGGGGGTTACTCCTGGCTCTGCACACAGGAATAACTCCTGGCGGTGCTCAGGGGACCATATGGGACGCCGGGGGATCTAACCAGGGCCAGCATAGGCAGGCCATGTGCAAGGCAAACGCCCTACCCGCTGGACTATCACTCCGGCCCAACTCATTTTTAAAATGTAGGTGGAATGAAGACATTGACAGGTAAATAAGAGCTGAGAGAATTCTTCAGTAAAAGCTCTGCAGCATAAGAAATGACTGAGCGGTTGGAGACATAGTACAGCAGGTAAGGACTTGGCTTGTATGCAGCTGACCTGGGAGTAATTCCCAGCCCCATATATGGTCCCTCGAGCCCTGCTAGGAGTTGACCCCTGAGCACAGAGCCAGTAGTAAGCCCTGAGCACAGCTGGATGTGGCCCAATCATCCCCACACCCCCAAAAAGAAAAAAGAATGATAAATTTCCTCAAGATTAAATGAGTATCAGTTTCTCAAATGTTTGTAATGAAATAAAACAAATCTGCTAAAAGCAGAGTTGATGAATTTTTTGGTTCATAAGTATTCTATTTCCAGGGCCGGAGCGATCAGCCCATTGGGTAAGGTGTTTGCCTTGCATGAGGGCCGGCCCATGCCGGCCCGGGTTTGATCCCCCGGCATCCCATATGGTCCCCCCGACGACCGCCAGGGAGTAATTCCTGAGTGCAGAGCCAGGAGAAACCCCTGAGCATTGCTGGGTGTGACCCAAAAAAGCAAAAAAAAAAAAAAAAAAAAAAAAGCATAAGTATTCTATTTCCTATATGATTTAAAACAGTAATAAATAAAATAATGACTCAAATTGGGAATCAAAAGATAATACAGGGGTTAAAGTTGCCTTGAATTTGGCCAACCACAGTTCGATTCCAAGCACCACAAATGGTCCCCATGAACTGCCAGGAGTGACCCCCTGAAAACAGAGCGGTAGTAAACCCTGAACACCAGCAGATGTGGACCCAAATTTATCTGCCTTCCCCTTCAAAAAAAAAATCCCTCTAAGTCTAGGCCAGTATGTTTACAGTGCATAAATATATGTTCGTGATCAGAATAATATAAAGGTGGACCGAGCTCTATGAGTCCAGGTCTTCTGAATGCTACTAAAGCCGTGGTTGACATCGATTCCAACTAGGTTGTTATAAACTGAGGATTTTACTTCTTTTTTTGCCTTTTGGGGGTGACCGCACCCACCAGTGGTACTCAGGGCTATTGCAGCCTTTGTATCTGAGGATCATCCTGGAAGTGCTGGGGTGGGTAGCACTGGGGGTGAAACCTGGGCCTCCCCACATGCGACTCACGTGCTCCTGTCTCTGAGTCATCTTTCTGGCCATATCCTAAATTTAGGATTTAAATTCAATCCCCATGGTAACCAGAGAAAATATTTGAAAAATACACAGAAATGTAAATGAGAACAGAATTAAAATGACAATATTACAATAAGAAAAAAATGAATTTAATCAAGAAAAATCGCCTTGGAGAAATTGAAGGAGATAAACATGTAACAAACAGAAGTAAAGAGCAAAATGGTAGAAGTAAATCCTTTGTTATCTATAATGATGCAACTTAGACATTATTGTTATATTTTACATTATTACATATTAATATATAAATTAGTAAATGGTTGAAAGGGCTAGGAGATAGGTAAGACGCTTGCCTTGCACACAGAAAACCTGAGATTGTTCCCTAGCACCGTACACGGTCCCCAGCATCCCTGAATACAGCTCTGAGCACAGCTGGGTGTGTCCCCAAACCCCCTAAAAATAAAATAGGTGGAGATTGGAAGAATAAATTTAAAAACATTACTAACATCATACCATCTACAGTTAGCTCAAGAGATAGAAATAGGCTGAATGTAACTATGAAAAAAATGTAACCAAGACTTAAAAAGACATATAGAGAATAGTATACCTAATAATAGCAGAATACACATTCTTTTCAACTACACACAGAATACTCTTCGGTATAGGACAAATATTAGATCACATAGTCTCAATAAAGTTTAAATTTAAATCATACAAAATAAAAAAATATCTTCTCCTGGGGCCTGAGAGATAACTTCTGTGTTCATCTGATAGAGGATTAATAGCCAAGATACATAAAGCACTGGTAGAACTTTACAGAAAAAAATACAATCCCACCAAAAAATGGAGAGAAGAGAAATAAACAGAAACTTCCTCAAATCGCCAAAGGGCGTGTGAAACAATACTCTCTCACCAATCATCAGGGAGATGCCAATCAAAAACAACAATGAGACATCATCTCACACCACAGAGACTGGCACTCTCTGAAAACAACAACAACCAGCTGGAAACAATACGGACATTGTTTATCCTCCGAAAGCTAGGAATTGAGCTTCTTTCTGACCCAGCAATTCCACTCCTTGGAAAGTACCATATGAGCCCAAAAGCAGTGTAGAAAAGCCATCTGCACTCCGGCGTTCATCGCAGCACTATTTACTACAGCCCAAATCAGGGAAACAGCCCAAGTGCCCAAGAAGAGATGAGCAGATAGAGAAGCCATGAACATGTACACAATGGAATACTATGCAGCTGTTAGAAAGGTGAAGTCACGATGGTTGCCGATGCATGCATGGGTGGCTCTGGAGAGCAGAAGGCTGACTGAAATGAGTCAGAGGGAGAGGGACAAGCACAGAATGATCTCACTCATTTGCCAGATAACAAGAAACAGAGTAGGAGAATGATGCCCAAAGAGTACAGAAATGAAGGCAGGAGAGCCTGTCTGAAGGGAGGAAACTTGCCACTAAGTAGGAGAGAAGGAGCTCCTCGAAGAAGGCTCCTCTACTCTCTAAGTAGGAGAGAAGGGGGCTAAGGGACCGCTATGCCAAAGACAGAGGGAGCTGGTCACTCTGGAAGAGGACTAGGTGCTGAAAGGAGGTAGAGAGTGCTAGTGTGGTGTCTTTTCAGGGACACTACCAATTCTGCAAACAGTGCCTAGAAGAAAAAGCGCCTGTCACAGAGACAAGCTGAGGGGGACAGTGCAGAGCACAGGGGACACTTGCAGGGACGGTGCTTGAACACTGTAAGCCTTGAAGTTTCACCAGGAATAAACTTTGGAACTTTGTAATTCGTGGTGAGGCAATAATTTTTCAAGTTGTTACAAGTAAAAAGAAAGTAACAGCTAACAGGTCAATCTTTAGCTATGTGCTACATTTGGGAATATTTTTCGGGGGTATGAGATTTCAGCTAGACAGAACTGCCTGCATATATTGATGAGTGTTGACAGAGAGCAGAGCTGAGGCGGTTACATGTGCTCCTGCTCACCAGCAATTACCCTGTTCCTTGCACCAACCTACCATCAGGTCACACCTAGGTCTGTTGGGAGCTGCAGGGCCTGAAAACTAACCCCTGCGACCTTTATGGAGTCATGGGTAGCTGGGAAGAGATTTAACTCTTTAGCACCAGAAAAAAATGACAATAGCTTCCACCTGAACCACAGGTTCTGGTCTCATTACCTGAAAGAATTCAGAGAGAATAATGTGGGAAAAAAAGGCAGAAAGATTTTATTAAAGCGGTAGCACTGACCCTAGGGTGATCTTAAAGGAGAGCGACCCACCAGGCTTGGGCCAAGGCTAGAGGAGTGCGTTAACTAAGGGAGGAAGATGCACAGGGGTGGCGTGGTGCTGGGGTGACACATATGTAAAGCCACGGCTGTGTGCTTGCTTACGCACTGCGTGTATCATCACCTCTCATGCAGTGGGGGAGGCACTGTGAGTTAATAGGTATTTGGGGCTTAACAAGGATGAAAGTAAAATTAGGGTCAGGGTTCTGTTCTCCTTGGGGGGTTCAGCAAATGGCTGGAACAAGGCTTTGCCAGTCCTTTCTTACCAGGAAGGTGGTAACTTCAAGGATGTTAGGCTTAGGATCTCAAGGCCTCTCTCTCTCTCTCTCTCTCTCTCTCTCTCTCTCTCTCTCTGTCTCTCTCTCTCTGTCTCTCTCTCCCTCTGTCTCCTCTTTTCTCTCTCTCTCTCTGTCTCTCTCTCATTCTCTCTCTGTCTCTCCCTCTCTCTGGTTCTCTGTGTCTGTTTCTTGTTCTCTCTCTCTCTCTTGTTCTCTCTCTTTTCTGTCTCTCTCATTCTCTCTCTGTCTCTCTGTCTCTCCCTCTCTCTGGTTCTCTGTGTCTGTTTCTCATTCTCTCTGTCTCTCTTGTTCTCTCTCTTTCTCTCTGTTTCTGACCCTCTTGTTCTCTGTCTCTGTCTCTCTTTCTGTCTCTGTCTCTCCCTCTTTCTGTCTCTGTCTCTCTGGCTCTCTCTCTGTGTCTCTCTGGTTCTCTCTCTCTCCCTTTCTCTCTCCTCCCTTCTCTTACATATTGTGGCTTTCAATTCATACACTTAGGGGTTATCATGTGTTTCCCTCTGCCTACCTTCAATGCTCACTTCTGTATCATTCCCAATTTTTAACACCCTTTTCCCCCCCCCCTGATCCATTCCCTTTTGAACATGACATTTGTGGAAGGCTATGCAGTTTGCCTAGTCTAAGGGAATGTGCGTGGAAAAGGCAGTTCAGAGCTGTATCTGCTCTTCTTGAGTTTCTTTCATCCTGGTAAGAGGCTATGTTCGGGACAACCCATTGCTCAAGCAGAGAGTACCAGGGAGTAGAGCTGGACCACTTTTCACCTCGGAACTGATCCACTGGACTAAGTCTAGATTAGCTATTCTTCAGATGCTCAGAGAAAGGCATTCCTGGTTTAGGCCAATACAGTTGGGTGATTTATTATGCAGCATAATTGTGATAACAGCTATATGATAATACATTATCATCAACACACTTTTGGGGAGGAGGAAACCAGCGCTCAGAAGCTCCTGCCCGGGGCCACTTCAGGTTCAATGAGGCCCAGGTATATGATGCCTGCCTGGCACTGTGGCTTCAAGGGCCAGTGAGGCCATCCCGATGGTGCTACGGGCCTCTGGGCTCCAGCTAGCCTGAACAGGAGGGTACCTGGTACTGCTGACCGAACCCAGGTTAGGCGTGCCAAGCACCCCTAACCCTGTACTAAATGCCCAGCCCCTGTGTAACCTTCAATAATATTAACATGGAAAATTAACAGAAGTAGGCTGTGGGGGGCCGGAGTAATAGCACAGCGGGTAGGGCATTTCCCTTGCACACGGCCGACCCTGGTTCGATCTCCAGCATCCCATATGGTCCCCTGCGCACTGCCAGGAGTAAGTCCTGAGCAAAGACCCAGGAGTATCCCCTGAGTGTCATCGGGTGTGACCCCCAAAAAAAAAATCTGAAAAGAAAAGTAGGCTGTGATGGGCAAGAAAAGTAAGAGTTAGGGAAGTTAGGTTATCTCATTTCTACTTGACAATTATTTTTATGGCATCATGGAAGATGTGTGTGTGTGTGTGTGTGTGTGTGTGTGTGTGTGTGTGTGTGTTGGTTTGGAGGGGGCACACAAGGCTATGTGCAGAGCTTACTCCTGGTAGTGCTATAGTGCTAGGGGGACCCTACGGGTGCTGGAGATATAACTAGGTTTGGCAACATGACAATGTCCTACCCAATGTACTATCCCACTGGCCTAATTGTAAGATTTGGCAAACTGATCCTTAAGTTTTTTTTTTTGGTAAGAACTTTTTCAAATTATTCAAAAACTAAGGAGAATAATTCAATTGATCCATCACCTAACATCAATAGCTGCTAGCATCCAATTTTGGACAAGTAAAAATTTTAATTCATCTTCATAGTAGAAGAGACAACTGAGAAGACACATTCTCTGGCATTTGTTTTCTATCAAGCTCAAAGGGACTCTGACTTGGGGTGATTTAGAAATGATAAGGGTGTGAGTTAGTATTTTCTGCCAGAATGATTAATCCAGTGGGTAGGGCGTTTGCTGACCTGGGTTCCATCCCCAACATCCCATATGGTCCCTTGAGCACCCCCAGGAATACTTCCTGCGTGCAGAGCCAGGAGTAACTCCTGAGCATCACTGGGTTTGACCCAAAAAAAAACAAACAAAAAAAAAAAAGTTGGGGAAACTGACTATACAATTGGAAAGAGGTGAAGCAAAATAATTTATGTCATATCAAAAATTTCAGATGAATTTTTTTTTGGTTTATTTTTTTTTGGGTCACACCCGGCAATGCTCAGGGGTTTCTCCTGGCTCTGCACTCAGGAATTACTCCTGGTGTTACTCGGGGGACCATACGGGATGCCGGGGATCGAATCCGGGCCCGGCATGGGCCGGCCACAAGCAAGGCAAATGCCCTACCTGCTGGGCTATCACTCTGGCCCCTAATTTCAGATGAATTAAGCACTAAGTATAGCAAAACCTATAAGATAATTAGAATACTGTTATAAAAATAGATTCATAATCTCATGTGAAGTTATTTCTAACCCACATAAACAACAAGAATTTAATGAAATGAAACGTTTAAACTTTTGCAGTTTTAAAACACTCAGAAACATAACCTGGAGGGATGGAAGCAGGTAAAATTTTCAGGAACAAAGTATTTAGAAACACCTGACATAAAAACAAAGTATTTTAGAAGCACTCAACCAAAAACAAAATGGTTGGGGCCGGGCGATAGCTCATCGGGTAGGGCGCTTGCCTTGCACGCAGCCCGCCTGTGCCGGCCAGGGTTCTATCCCCGGCATCCCATAGGGTGCCCCGAGCACCGCCAGGGAGTGATTCCTGAGTGCCGAGCCAGGAGAAACCCCTGAGCATTGCTGGGTGTGACCCCCAAAAGCAAAAACAAAAACAAAACAAACAAAAACAAAATGGTTTCCCGGGTCCTTCTCACTTAGAAATGCTTCTTTTCTTCTCTTTTGCTTTTTTTTTTTTTTTTTTTTTTTTGGTCACACCCGCAATGCTCAGGGGTTATTCCTGGCTCAAGCACTCAGGAATTACTCCTGGCGGTGCTCGGGACCATATGGGATGCCGGAGATTGAATTCGGTGGCGCCGTGCAAAAGAATAAGTTTCTAAATGGACGGAATATGGAATTACCTCTGGTATCTTGGAATTTCCCAACTTTTTTTTGCATTTTTTTGGGTTTTGTTTTTCGAGCACCCTGTGGTGCTCGAAGATTACTCCTATCTCTGCACTCAGAAATCACCCCTGGTGAGGCTCCTGGGACCATATGGGGTGCCAGGGACTGAACCGGTTCAAGGCACGTGCCCTACCCGCTGTACCAACTCTTCGGTCCGGCATGTTCTTTCTAATTAAAACGTTTAAAATTCTTTAACAACTATAAAGTTGGGCCTTTCTATCCTGATGGTCCCCGGCGATACAGCAAGCCGTTTGGAATGTTACTGTTCCACCAGCTTTAGTTTACTGCCGGAAGGCACTGGGGTGTTCGCTTCCCTTTGTGTTACCATGGTACTTATTACCGGGGTGACTTCTTACAGATGTTAATAAAAAAAAAAGTTCACGGATTGGAAAAAACATTATTGCCTGTGTAGGTGTGGGAGACATGGTGTAACACACTGGCTCCTAAACTTCCTCGTTACACATTTCCCCCGGGCCTAGCCCAGTTCCATCCGTGTAACTCACTGCACCTGGCCACGTCCAAGCGCGCTGCCAGCATTCATACCTGGTGCGCGCGTCAGCGCGACTCCCCGCGGCGCACGTCCCGGCCGGGCCAGGAAACGCCCTCGTCCCGCCCCACCGCTTGTTGTGTTGACATCACGTGGCCGGGGGCGGGCCCTGACGTCAGCGGCAGGGGCGGGATTGCGCAGGCGCAGAAAAGGGGGGCGGGGACTCGGCTTGTTGTGTTGCTGCCCCAGAACCCGAGCCTGTCTTTGCCGTGGCCGCAGTTTCTAGCCGCCCGACGATGTCTTCTCATTTAGTAGAGCAGCCGCCACCCCTACACAACAACAACAACAATTGCGAGGAAGGTGACCAGCCTTTTGCCCCGCCAGCCGGCCTCAACAGTGAGTGCTGGGCCGGCGGGTTCGGTGAAGGGGATGGGGGAGGAGGAGCTGCTCGGGCCGCCGCCGCCTGCGCCGCGAGGGAGGCGGGAGGAGAAGGCAGCTCATTGGCCAATGCCCGGATGTGCGCGTGACTGACAGCTCCCCTCACCTATCAGGAGCTGATGCTGCTCTCTGCCTCCCTGGCCGCTTTCCTCTCCTTCCCGGGCTCTGGGGGTCCAAGGGGGCTCTTGGCCGGGGGGAGGCGGCTGGGTGGGAAGGGAAGGGGCTCGAGACGATCCCACCTGTGGTGGGCCCTGATGTGGAGCCAGTTGGGCGTGGAGGGGGCGGGCTTTGGGGCGCGGGGAGTGTGGGTGGGCGGAGCGGGCGGCGGAGGGACGTGGGCCGGGATGGGGACGTGCGGCGGGGCCGCCTGGGGATGGACGCGGGCGGCTGTGAAAGGGGAGGGGGCGGCCGTGGGGGGGGAGGTGGGGGCTGTCGGGGACGGGAGGGGGCGGCGATGGGTCCCCCCTGCTGACCCCACTTCCCTGGGTCCACCTTCCTGCGTCTGGGCTCGCTGCAGCCTTGAACCCTCTGGGGCTGTTTCTTTGTTACCACTGGCGAGTCCGGAGAAATTACTTGTTAATTTAGTGGTTACTTTGTATCTTGCATGGGGTTTGAGGAGTGATACTCTCTCCTTTCCTTTATTTTGTGGATTCTTTGTAGAGTTGTTCTCGAGATTTCCCTTCTCGTAAACGACAGGGTTGTGTGCCCCGTAAACCTGTTTATGAACAGCCGCTTGAATCACAGGAGATTGCACAAACCGCGGTGTCTGGGGCAATGTATTCTCAGAAACGGGCTTGGAAACAAATCCAGACACACGGGCGATTGAAAGTTCGTGGGCAGTGTGGAGTTAGGACCGTTTGCAGTTGGCTTTTCATAGCGTGCTGCTGGAGCCCCAATGGCCTGGCCTGGGATTATTCCCAGTGGTCCGGAGTTTAGCGCCTTCTTGGAAAGGTTCTTGCCTCATCTTGCAGTTCAGTTAGCTCAGGAGAAGCAGGCTGTCCCGACCCTTAGCATATGGCCTGGTGAAATAGTTTTAAAATCTTTTGCGTGCTTAAAGGTCGCTTCAAGGCGTTGCAATATTTTTTCATAGGCGAGGCTGTGTTCCAGATTTGTTTTTGAGAGTAGATCTCTTGTCCTTCAAAATGGAGACAGTTGAGTGTTTTCAGACTCTTCAGAGCTAACTTGTGGGACTTTAGCTTTCTATGGAAAGAAAAGGGTCATTTTTTAACAACTAAATCTCATGTTGTTCAGGGTCATTTTAACAACTAAATCTCATGTTCTAGAATGTCAGGTTTATGTGTTGATTCCCTTAGTTAAACTGGGATAGCTTTTGTCTTTGGAAGTCTTCACCAGTAAACATTAAAAATTATTTACCCACTTTACACTCTGCTCTTAGAAGTGTGATTCCTTATAATGGCCAGACTTTAGGTAACTGACTCCTGTTATCAGCAGTGAAGAAACAGCCACAAGTAAAGTGTGTGCGCTGAGTTTACCCATTCCAGTGCTCCCTATTGGGCCGTTCTTCGGGTACCTAGAATTCTCGAATTCCCGAATTTTGTGTTGCTTCCCTCTGTGTAACTTTACCTTCAGCGTGGAAGTGACCTTGCTGTCTGTCTCTCTTCAGTATGTTTCCATGTGATATGATAGAAGTTAGCTGTGGTTAGTATGTGCACAGGAATTTACAGAAAGCAAAGGGTTAAGGGGAGCCTGTCTTTGCTTGTCCCTGCATCAGACAGCCTCAGGTATTTATGTCCTCCGCCAATCAGCCGCTGCTACGTTTCTGTTTGCACTTATCCAGGTGAAGAACCGCCTGTGTGCTATTCTAGGGAAATCTGCTGGATAGAAAGTATTTTATTTGGAGTAAGTCGAGTTTCTAAAAAGTTGCTGGAAAGCTTTTAGATAATGCTGTGTTTGGTCGCTCCTCTTGCTTTGTTCTACTCCCTCCGCTCACTCTAAAGCAGTGAACCTGACCAAACAGCCTTATTCTACTCAAGTTTATTTTGTGGGGTGGGGCAGTCATCAGAACAACTTATCCAGGCATTAATACTATCCAAATTGCCAGTAATAAGTTGAATTTCTTTGTTGGGTTAAGTTGCACAATTCAGGAAAACAGGAGATGAACTCACTGTAAAGATTATCTCTGTCTAGCTTGGGGATTTTATCTTTTAGTGCAGGGGTCAAAGCTAAGTTTTGATAGCAACTTCCTGAAATGTGTGTAATAAACAAGTCTTTCTCTGATTTTGTTTTTTAAGCTTACCATTGAAGGGGGAATGTTCACTATTATCACAAATTAGTGGACAGCTATGAGAACTGTATCGAAAATTTGTAAGACTTTATTTTTTTTTTTGCTTTTTTGGGTCACACCGGTGCTCAGGGTTTCTCCTGGCTCTGCACTCAGGAATTACTCCTGGCAGTGCTCGGGGACCATATGGGATGCTGGGGATTGAACCCGGCGGGCACAGGCCGGCCGTGTGCAAGGCAAACACCCCTACCGCTGGGCTATCGCTCCAGCCCCTGTAGACATTTTCTAGTTTCAAATTCTCTTCTTCTGGGCTAGAGAGATGGTAGAGCGGGTAGGGCACTTGCTTTTGCAGGCAGCCAACCCGGGTTCAGTCCCTGGCGTCCCATATCATCCCCTGCCAGGACTAATCCCTGTCCCCTGCCTCCCCGCCCCAAATTGTCTTTATTTTTAAGAAAGTTTCAAAATCCTGTTGCTTAATATTAGAATAGGAAACTATGTCATAAAATTTAGTTGGTATTTAAGGAAAAATCAATGTAATGTGTAATTCTTGGTAGTTAATGTGGGTATTACAGCCTTTTTTTATTTTTCTTTTTTTTTTTTTTCATTTTTTTTTTGCTTTTTTGGGTCTCACCCGGCAGTGCTCAGGGGTTTCTCCTGGCTCTGCACTCAGGAATCACTCCTAGCGGTGCTCGAGGGACCATATGGGGTGCCGGGATCGATGGGCGGCCGCGCAAGGCAAATGCCCTCCCCGCTGGGCTATCGCCTCCGGCCCCACAGCCTTTTTTTAAAACACTTCTTCAGTCATAGTATACTTGGCTACTCAGGACTGGCAGAGGTTTTTTATTAAAATATGAAACTTCATTTGCTTCATAAATACTGTTTTGATAACTAATGTGTAGATTCCTGCACACTGCAAAGATTGGCTTTCCCCTCTCCACAAGAAGAAGGTCATTATTCTTGGTCTCTATGCCAGCAGTGGATACGTGGAATGAAATAAGAGGTTTGAGGACAGATAAGACCTGATGAAATGTTTCACCCTTGGGTAGGATAAGAGTTACAGCCTTGACAAGTTTTCAATTTTTCGGCTGCCAGAGATAATACAGGCTTTGAAAAGTTTATTTTATTTAACTTTTTTTTTTTTTTGGCTTTTTTGGGTCACCCCCAGCGATGCTCAAGGGTTACTCCTGGCTCTGCACTCAGGAATTACTCCAGGTGGTGCTCAGGGGACCATAAGGGATGCTGAGAATCGAACCCGGGTTGATCGCGATGCAAGGCAAACACCCTCCCCACTGTACTATCGCTCTGGCCCTGGAAAAGTTTAGGGGAAACAGGAGAATTTCTCTTCTCTCGTCTCCCCAAGCCCTTCTCTTCTACTAATCCCTTCCTTGCAAGATGATTAAAAAACCTCTAAGGAATAGCACCCAGGAGAGCGTGCAGGGTTAAGGTACATTTCCGTAGGCTGCTGACTCCCGAGCACACTAGGCCATGGGCCCCCTTGGTTGAGAATCACAGGATCCTCCAGGCTGCCTGACCACTGCGTGGAAACCGCCAACCCCAATCAATCAGTTTTTAAGTGGAGGGTTAAAATAACTACAGCTTATGTCCACGAATGTAATCCACCTTTGAGATGTATTTATATTGGAAAATGTTAAAATCATGTTCCTCTGAAATCCGTAGCAATTGTCAGAGAATATTGGTCTTGTCTGAGAATATAGCTCATGCACTGTTTATTGCTCACAGTCTGGCACTAAGAGAGAAGTTTTTAACTTTAGTCTTTTTGTTTTGGGGCCACACCAGGCTGTGCTCAGGGATCACTCCTGGTGATGCTCAGGAGACCTTGTGTAGTGCTGAGGGTCGAACCCAAGTCAGCTGCATGCAGGGCAAGTGTCTTGACCTCTGTGTTACTGTCTCTGGACAGTCTAAGTAAACTAAATATAATGCTACTAAGTCTTTTTTTTTTTTTTTTTTTTTTTGCTTTTTGGGTCACACCCGACAATGCTCAGGGGTTTCTCCTGGCTCTGCACTCAGGAATTACTCCTGGCAGTGCTTGGGGGACCACATGGGATGCCGGGATCAAACCCGGGCGGCACTGGCCAGCCTTGTGCAAGGCAAACGCGCCTACCCGCTGGACTATCGCTCCAGCCCCTCAAGTCTTAATTTTATTTATTTATTTATTTTGCTTTTTGGGTCACACCCAGCAATGCTCAGGGGTTTCTCCTGGCTCTGCACTCAGGAATCACTCCTGGCGGTACTTGGGGGACCATATGGGATGCCGGGGATCGAACCCAGTCCCGCACAGGCCGACCGCGTGCAAGGCAAACACCCTACCCGCTGGGCTATCCCTCCAGCCCCAAGTCTTAATTTTAAAAGTTGTTTATTAGTAGGAAAATTCCCTTAAGATTTATCTCTACTTCGTTTTGCTAGGACAGTACAGCCCCCACATCTTGCTATGAGGATTGGTAAAATTAGAACAATTCTTTAATTTTATTTTCCTATTGTACCTTACATAAACACTGTGGTTACAAGTTCGTTGCTGGCAATTTGTTCCGACGTTCACTCAGTCGTCACCAGTCCCACCACTGCACCGTCCCACCCCCCGTTATCTCCCATTTCCCACCCACCCCCTTGAGCCTACCCCCAGCAGGCCCTCAGTGATTTATTTGATATTGTTGGCTATAATTTGCTACAAGAATGATCAGAAACTGTTTCATCAGAAGTTGGTGAAGATTGTGCATCTCACCATGGATCTGTTAAGCCCTTGTATAAGAGATTCTAAGATGTCAGAGGTTAAGCCTTTATTTACCGAGATTGGATGCCGTCTACATGGCAGCCCCTCTGATCTGATGGGAGTCTACTTGTTGGTATCTCTTAGTATGTATGGCCATATTCCTTTCCCTGCATATGTTTATTGACGTCCTAATTAAAACAGTCATTTTGGGGCCGGAGTGATAGCCCAGCGGGTAGGGCATTTTCCTTGCGCGTGGCGGCCCCATGCCGCCCCGGTTCGATCCCCGCATCCCATATGGTCCCCCGAGCACCGCCAGGAGTGATTCCTGAGCGGGAGCCAGGAGAAACCCCTGAGCATTGCCGGGTGTGACCCAAAAAGCAAAGTAAATAAATAAATAAATAAATAAATAAATAAATAAATAAATAAATAAATAAATAAATAAATAAATAAATAAATAAATAAATAAATAGATAGATAAATAAATAAAAAATAAAACAGTCATTTTGATGATGGTTGACCAATTGGATAGTGGCTTTCTGTTTTGTTTTTTTTTTTAATTTGAGGCACATTCATTGGTGCTCAGTTGTTGCTACTCTTGCCTTAGTGCTCCAAAGTCACTCCTAGTGGTGCTCGGGGACCAGGCATAAGACCCAGGCCTCCTGTATGCAAAGCATGGGCTCCGCCCTTTGAGCTGTTTGTCTGTCCCAGCTAAGGTGTGTGTGTTTGTGTTTATGTTTTGCAGCAGTGGGGTTTGGCGGGAGGTTGGACTCAAGATTTACTTCTGGCTTTGTGTCCATGTGCCCGGCTAGCGTCTGGCTCTGTGTGCGGACTGTGTGTGGGGCCGGGATTGAACCCGGATGGGCTGCATTCTAGGCCAGCATCTTACCTGCGATACTGTCACTCTCGCCCCTAGCTTATGCTTTACGATAGGAAGTAATGCAGTTCACAGGAATGAATTAGGCCGTATATATTGACCCTGAGTAGCAACACAAGGGAGGCTAGAAGGGCTCTGTACATAGAAATATGTATAGTACAGTTTTATGAAATGAGATAACAAAATTTCATTTCATTGGAAAAACCTCTGACAGTTTACACATGAAACTATGGGGTGTGGGGGTGAGGAAGGGGGAGACAGTACTGGGGGCTCTAGCCCAGGGCTCGGGCTGGGAGCTGCGTTCCCTGTGAGTTTAAAAGTGCTCTCTTCCGGCCAAAAAGTGTGTGTTCACTTTTTCTTCCCAGTTGAATTGGAATGAGATACTCAGTTAACAAAGTTCTTCACGATTGACTATCAGTCATGTTTACATTTTCTTTTTTTTTCTTTTTGCTTTTTTTGGGTCACACCCGGCGATGCTCAGGGGTTACTCCTGGCTCTGCACTCAGGAATTACTCCTGGCGGTGCGCGGGGACCATATGGGATCGAACCTGGGCCGAACCTGGGCCGGCACCAAGGCAAACGCACTACCCGCTGGGCTATCCTCCAGCCCATGTTTACATTTTCAAGAAACTCTTTTGTTGTTTGTTTTGGTTTGCGGGCCACACCCGAACAGTCATGGGTGCAGTCCTGACTCTGCTCTCAGGGGACACCCGTGGTGGGGCTTGGGACCAGGTTGGGCAGGAACAAGGCCCGAGCCGTACCAGCTGCACTGGCGCCCGTTCCCCAAATGCCTTTTTTGCAATTAGAAATTGTTTTGATTGTTGCAGAGGGCGAAAGAGAACGAGGGTTGGTGCCACACCTGCAGAGCTCCGTCTAGATGACGGCTTGTGAGATGCCTCCTGTCCTCCCAATGATGTTTTTGCAAAAAATATTAGCAGTATGAATATAGTTGCTAGTGAACACAGTTGTGTATGTGAAACCCTTTTCCGTTTTTCATTTCATCTAATCAGCCCACGAAATGTAGGCAGTTACACCCCCTATTTTACAGATGAGAAGACTGAGAGGTTAAGGCTCTCCTTCCGTCAGCAACACTGAGCCAGCAGAAGTCTGGCCTCTGCGGCTCTGGAGATCACTCCCCGAAGCTTTTATACCAAGTGTGCATTTTCAGAGCAGCAGCCTAGTTTAGCTACTGATATGGAAGTCCTTAAAAGTAGAATGAAGTCCAGAAAGCTCGATATTATTAAACAGTTCTGAGCTGTTTTCCTTTCATCAGCAGCTGCCCAGAGGCGCACTGCAATTCTGCTGCCTTCTGCTGTCACCACCGCTTCGGTCTTGTTTTTTTATTTGTTTATTGTTTGTTTTATATAATTTATGCATCAAGCAAGCACAAAAACTGGTTCCAGGGGCTGGAGCCCAGCGGGTAGGGCATTTGCCTTGCACGCGCCGCCCCATGCCGGGCCCTGGTTATCCCATATGGTCCCCCGAGCACCGCCGAGAGTAATTCCTGAGTGCAGAGCCAGGAGTAACCCCTGAGCATTGCTGGGTGTGACCCAAAAAAGCAAAAAACCAAAAAAAAAACAAAAAAAAAAACTGGTTCCATTGGTTTTGAAATAAATTTGAAAATCCTAGGGCCAGAGTAGGAAAAAAAGAAAGCTTATTGTCTTTTTCTGTTCAGTTAAGGCGTTTTATAAAATTCTAGATTCAGAGATACTTTGGCATCTTAAACACTCCGGAGATACTCCAAATATTTAAATTACCTTCTGAGATCTATCTTTGCTTTGCTCCCGAAGTATATTAAGCCGTTTTCAAGTCTTTCTAACCTCTTTCCGTTTTTTGTGTGTGTGTGTCTGTGTGTCTGTGTGTCTGTGTGTGTGTGTGGAATGCGACTGCGGAAATGTCACAAAATTGTTGTTTTGCGGAAGTCTGAGAGAAACTCTTAGGAACTCTGACTCCTCCGGGACAGCTGAGAGGGGAGGGAGGAAAGAGCTTTCCTTATTTATCAAACACTGCCCTCAGTTTGTTACAAATATAAACTCCCTTAACTAGTATATTAGTGAGCATCTCCTGTTTACTAGACACTTGATGCCCTCAAGTCAACCCTGGACGGCAGGCACTTTGCTATCAGTAAGGAACTTGATGCTCAGAAAGATAGTGAATGGGGAAATCTCTGATTGTGTGGAAGAAGTTTAGCCAGAGAACTTAGAATGCTTCCATTCACACTTAAGTTAAATCACCTCCCAGGTTACATTAGAAAAAATTTGTCAGGAATGGAAATTATGGGGAAGAAAAAACCCATTATTTTTTGCTGTGAAGTTTATTGGTGACTGTTGCCAGTTCTTACTAAAATTAAGACACCGCAGTGTTCTCAGCAAGCCCCGTGGCCAGTGAGTGCTTTCCAGATGTATGGGCACTGTCCGTGCCAGCCCCGCCCTTGCCTTTGGCTCTGCCCCTGGTTATTTCCATGAGAGGCCTCGGTCTGGCCAAGATGTGCAGCTGTCTCGGCACCGAATGAACAAGGCTTAATGAAAACTCTAGAAAATAGGAACTTGTGGGAGAGAAGAGAGAAAACACCAGTTTACAAGGTATGTCTAGTGCGCAGAAGAAAAGGAGAAGGAAAGGTAGAATTTCATTTCTACCTTGAAAGGCCGGTAGCTGTAAGGCTGTATTTCAGGACTTCTAGCATGATCATCTCTTTCACTTCCATGTGGTTTTTGGGCCACACCCAACAGTGCTCAGGGTTAATCCTGGCTCTGTGCTCAGGGATCAACCCTGGCATTGCTTTGGGGACCATATTAGATGCCAGGGATGGAACCTGGGTCATTCAGGTGCCAAGGTTATTGCTTTACCCACTGCACGATTCCGGTGGGTCCTAATGTACAGTTTTCCGCATTATCACCTGCTTTTCTCTAAGAAGCCGTATGCATTCATTTTATACCCCAGATGTATAAAATTTATAAATTGTATAAAAACGGCACTAATTTTATGCATTTTAAAAAAAAAAAAAACCTAATGGTGCCGGGGATTAAATGTAGGGACTGAAGCAAGGCCAGTGCTCTACTACTGAACTTCGTCCCTGACCCAAATGGAGCTTTTATGATCTAATTTAAATTGTTTATTTATCTGTTGGGGCCACTCTTGGTGGTGCTCAGGGCCTATTCCTGGCTCTGCACTTAGCTCAAGAACCAGCCCGGGCAGGGCAGGGGGTCAAACCAGAGTCTCCACATGCAAGACAGGCATCTACCCACTGTAGTATCTCTCTGAGCCTTAAATTACCTTGTTCGGAGCTCTTTAGTTGTATTAATAAGGAAATAATTTCTTCTGGTTTGGGGGGATCAAAGCATTTTCTTGGGGAGGGCTGGGGGTGTCTTCCGGGGAAGGTCAGAAGCAGATGTTCTCGGTCAGCTGGAATCCGCGCAGCAGCAGGGCCGCAGAAAGAGGAAACAATATACTTAGGTAATCTTAATAAGATTTCAGAGCAATATGTGTGTGAGGAGGACACAGTTAGGGGCTGTAGATTATGGGGTAAATATACATTTCATAATTAACTAATATTTATAATTAAAATATGAAAAGTAAATAGCTTCCCTAGTAGTAAAAACAGCTAGTTTTGAAAAGTGACCTCAAAGTTCTCAATACAGTTTCGTGTGTGCATAAAGCTAGACTTTAACCAGAAATACAGAGGATGCATTTTCAAAAGCACAATTGTTTTAGAGCTCTAGCTTCTAAATTGGAAGTTCCTGCAATCTATTTAGAGCTATGTGGATTTTGAGACTTTCATTGCGTGTTTATTTTCCTCAGACCATGTTGCGTTCGGCTGAGACATGTTGGAGCTCTTATCTGAGGTCCCCTGTGTTCACAGCCGTGTGCACACGGCAGATTTCAGTTCTGCTGTGGCTGACTTCAGCTATCTGACTCGTCCAACAGGTTCCTGGGTGGAGCTACCCATGAACAGCGGCAATGGCGGTGAAAATGGCAACGGAAAAATGGGGGGCTAGAGCATGTACCTTCCTCATCCTCCATCCACAATGGAGACATGGAGAAGATTCTCCTGGACGCCACAGCACGAGTCAGGGCAGAGCAGTTCCAGAGGCAGTTCTCACTGTGACAGGTAAGTGAGGTTCCTCTGGGCAGAACTCGGGAAACAAGGGCATAAGGTCAGTTTCCATGAGGCAGGAATTGACTTTGGATTTAGCAAAATGTGACTCTTCCTTTACGGCAGCATCTGTGTTCCAGTCAGACAGCTAACGGGCAAGCGACCCGCCATTCTTAGCCAGGTTGGATCCGCTGCCCACTCATATTTCATCATTTTTAGGGGTTTAGCTTCAGAAGTCAGTGGCATAAATGTTTACATGTAGAATTAATCTCAACTTTTCCTTTGCTTTTTGACTGCTGTTTCAAAGATCATATTTTGCCTTAAAAATGCATATGTATGTATGTGTATTAGTTACCTTTAATTTACTCCCATATGTATCTGTTTTCTCTCTCTCTCTCTCTTTTTTTTGCTCTTTTGGGTCACACCCAGCGATGCTCAGGGGTTACTCCTGGCTCTGCACTCAGGAGTTACTCCTGGCGGTGCTTGGGGGACTATATGGGATGCCAGGGATCAAACTCAGATCTGCTCCATGCAAGGCAAATTCCCTACCCAGTGTACTATCGCTTCAGCCCTCGTTCAAGATCTGAACCTCCAAAAGGCTTGGGTTATGTTTCATCTCCTTTGTACCTTTCGCAATAGTGGCTTGGGCACATAGTAAAGACTTAATAGATGTTTGCATCAAAGAAACTGCAAGTTGATTCAAGTTATAGTAGTATTTTTGCAAATGGGAGCACCAACCCGATCTGCAAAGAGTTAATTTTAAGGATTTTTAAAAATTGTGTATTTATTTATATGTATTTATTTATTTTTTGCTTCAAACCCGGCAATATTCGGGTTGCTCCAGGCTCTGCACTCTGGAATTGTTTTTTTTTTTTTTTTTTTGCTTTTGGGTCACACCCAGCAATACTCAGGGGTTCCTCCTGGCTCTGCACTCAGGAATTACTCTCTGGCGGTGCTCAGGGGACCATATGGGATGCCGGGGATCAAACCCAGGCCGACACAGGCCAGCCGCGTGCAAGGCAAACGCCCCTACCCGCTGGGCTATCTCTCCGACCCCTGCACTCTGGAATTGTTCCTGGTGGTGCTCGCCGGACCTTATGAGACGCCAGGGATTGAACCCGGTCGGCCACGGGCAGGCTGACACCTATCTGTTGTCCTGTTGCTCGGGTCCCCACATTTTAAAGGTGTTTAAGAGGAATAAGACCTCATTTTTTCTGAATTTGACTTGGGGAAATTGATCCATAAAGTAGGGGTTTCTGATACTGAGGTCGGAGTTAGGTAAAATCAAGTCAAGTTTTTCTCTTTTATCCCCAGAAGAATCTAGAGTTAAATGTCACGTGATATATTTAATAGTCATAGCAGTCCAAACAGTATTGGGTGATTTCTTTTTTTTTTTTTTTTTGCTTTTGGGTCATACCCGAAATGCTCAGGGGTTTCTCCTGGCTCTGCACTCAGGAATTACTCCTGGCAGTGCTCGGGGGACCATATGGGATACCAGGATTGAACCCTGGGCGGGCAGGGGGCCGGCCGTGCAAGGAAATGCCCTAACTGCCGGGCTATCGCTCCGGCCCCAGTATTGGTGATTTTCTGGCTAAGAGTTACCTGATATTACTCCTATAGAAAATGGAAATAAATGGAGATTAAGGTGACAGTAAAAATGACACATACATAAACTGTGATTATGGGTAGGGTTAAAAGGTTTGGATATAGGGGCCGGAGCGATAGTCCAGCGGGTAGGGCGTCTTGCTGGCCCATGCCGGCCTGGGTTTGATCTCCGCATCCCATATGGTCCCCCAGCACCGCCAGAGTAATTTCTGGGTGCAGAGCCAGGAGAAACCCCTGAGCATTGCCGGGCGTGACCCAAAAGGGGGATGGGGGAGAGAGAGAGGGGAGAGAGAGAGAGAGAGAGAGAGAGAGAGAGAGAGAGAGAGAGAGAGAGAGAGAGAGAGAGAGAGAGAGAGAGAGAGAGAGAGAGAGAGAGAGAGAGAGAGAGAGAGAGAGAGAGAGAGAGAGAGAGAGAGAGAGAGAGAGAGGAGAGGGGGAGAGAGAGAGAGAGAGAGAGAGAGAGAGAGAGAGAGAGAGAGAGAGAGAGAGAGAGAGAGAGAGAGAGAGAGAGAGAGAGAGAGAGAGAGAGAGAGAGAGAGAGAGAGAGAGAGAGAGAGAGAGAGAGAGAGAGAGAGAGAGAGAGAGAGTGTGTTTGGGATATTTTTTTCTGAAGGTGTTTGTACTTCTAAAAAGTTGCCTATGTAGCATGTGTATCTTTGCTCTCACGGAATGTGAAGAGGTGAGATAGGGTTGAATCGTGTTAGAAGTTCCTACATACTCTGCACCAGCACCCTGGCGAGTAGCTTGCTGCCTGTGGCGCACTGCACGCTCCACCGCCCGCCTCCTCTCCGACTTGGCTCCTGGTCAGAGCAGCAGCGGACAGGTGGCTCTTTTCCAGGCTGCTCGCTCCGAGCCCAGCATTAGAATGTCTTTGAGAACGAAGACAAATACCATGATCCCAATAGGGGACTCGCTGATGAAGCGGAAGTTTCTGCTCCTTTGTCAGCCTGTGGATGACTTCTTAAATATCCAGGCCCGTTCTTAGATATCCAAGTACGTGACCCCTGATCACGGTTACCAGCGTGTCCCTTTACCGTGCTGTTCACCTGAGCGAGAGGGAGGAAAAGCTGTCTACAGAGGAAAAGTCACTGACTTGTCT
>JAJIBD010006853.1:0-30707 GCA_021461705.1 Cryptotis parvus | reverse complement strand
AAGATGTAGCCGTGAGAGCATTTAGAGTCAGTGTCTGCTATGGAATATATGTTTTTTGTCAACTGTTACCTAAATATTTTTCATACATAGCTGTTGTGAATATATTTTCATGCATAAATGTATGTTATACATTATTATTTGTTCAGAGAATAGCGATTAGTATATAATTCAACATATAGTCTTTAAGTTGAAGTAATTGAATGGGTAATTCACCTTTCTAATCTATTATATAGTGCTATTATGACATGAAAAGGAATGATTTAACATATTAAACTATTGAGCAATTTGATTAATATGAAAGATTATATCGGTATTTAATAATATGTCAGAATTATAAAAATAAGGAGGACATGATCATTCAGTTAACTATTGCTTTGAGTTAGTATCACAGGTCAAGGCATATTCAACAATGCATAATCCTGGAGTACAGCCAACATAACAGCAGTGAAGTTATACTTGCTCCAATACAGCTCCACTGGACTGCAGAAGTGGAAAAAATGTATGACAGTAGAATACCTGGCCAGCAGTTTAATGGTGAGCTGAAGTGGGGGAGATCTGAAATAGGGCTGGCTGAAGAACATGCTGCAGACATGTGGAAGAACAATTTCAAGTAATGGACCGTGGCTGCAGGATATTGGGAAATAATATCAGGGGAAAGAGCAGGTCGGTGTGGAACAATCAGAGCAGCAATACACCAGTACACCAGGTGAGGAAGTGGGATTTCAGATCACAACAGCTTTTACAAAGAACAGTCACGCTCTCTGGCTCAGCACTGCTCACTGGTGTTCAATGGGAAGACAACAGCAGGTTCTTAGAGTGAATTTAAATGATATTATATATAAATAATGTCTTGTGAAAAAATTCATGCTCATGTTATTTTCTCAATTATGCAAAATGGCGTAGTTTTAATTTTTTTTCTTATACGACCGTGAGATAAATAATTACAAAGATGTTCATGTTTGGGTTTCAGTCAAATGGTGTTCCAGCACCCATCCCTCCACCAGTGCCCATTTCCCACCACCAATGTCCCCTATTTACCTTCCTCCTCCCCCCCACTTTAAAAGCTCTTTGGATAATGACCCGCATGGAGTACAAACTAAATAGATGTGTTGTTTCAATATTCATATTAAATTTGTTGGTGTTCAATTATTGAACATGATTCAATACAGAAAAACATGTGTTAGGAAATACATATATATCAGAATATGTCTGCCACTGGGAGCCTCTCAGACATGGGGCAGAGTTGTTCCTTGTTCTCCCTGTGCACAGCCGCTCATGAGGCAGTCGGGAGGCATGGATGGTTCTAGCCCTGGCCCACCACCTCGGCAGAGCCTCACAACAAGCCAGACCACCCCCTCACTTCACGGGTGCCGCCATTTTCCACATTTGGACTTCCCTCTCGTCAGAACTCCACCCAGCAGACCAGCCCATCACAGCCGGCTCACTTGGTCGCAAAGCACCGCACGGCTCATCAATCAATGCTTTATTTGGAGGTGTTTAAGAGTTTGCCTCCCGCCGGGCAAGCCTGGCAAGCTTCTCGTGTTGTATTTGATATGCCAAATTCCAGTAACAATTATATTAGGTCATTCCCATGACCTAATATAATGGTTTGAGGCTCTTTATGTTCCTGTAGCAAGCCGATGCCCCTGGCTCTACTGGCATGAGGCAGGACATATGGAGATATTACTGGTGCCCGCTCTAACAAATAGATGATCAACGGGAAGATTGTGATCATGATCATGATGTCTGCCATGAAAACCTTGCTAGAAAACCAGCAAATAGAAGACCAGTTAATCTGGGACTTGCAGAATACAATGATGTAGTTAAAAGCAGTTTAAGGTTACTAGTCATCAGGTAGTTGAAACAATGTCCCTGACAATTTACACAATTTTATCTCTAGGCAAGTTACAAATTTCTCTTAACTTCAGTTACCCTTTCTGTGTTAAGAGGGACTCATAAGGCTATTGGGAGTACAACTCAGAAATATTTTGCATTGTACCTAACCATATACATATATACATATGTACATATATATGTATATACATATATACACTACAGCAAATGTGTATTTTTTTCCAGTGCTCTACATAGATATGATGGAAATTTAACAGTCCTCCTCTATGGTGTTGGTACCTGAAGGATATTTGTATATTTCTTTTTAAAAGAGGTATGCAGTCTAGTTAATATTGTTATCATGATTTATGTGGAAACTATAAATAATAAAAAATATGGTTTCTAAATGCATACCTAACTGAAAATAAAAGTTTTCTTAAGAGATATATTTGAAAGTGACTTCCTTGAACATGTTATATTTTCCATGTTTAAATAGCTGGTGCCCAGCATAGCATGAGAGAAAAATGACTTAGCATGGAATAGGGAAATAGCTCAGAATCAAGGGCTTATGCATGGTAGGTCCATACCTAGAATTTGGTCCTCATCACTAGATGACTCCCCAGAAACCACTGACGGGCCCCAGCACTGCTAATTGCCAGCATTGCCACATTGACAAAGTCCAATATTGAACCAGATAACCTGTACCTTAATGGATTTCTAACCTTCCTGCATTTGGACAAATTCAGGCTTGAAACAAGTAACTTTACTTTAATACACCTCTTGGCTTTAATAAAGCCTGAGAAATTCCTCTTGGCTTTAATAAAGCCTGAGGAAGGAATTTGCATCACTTGGGAAATTGGGAGTTGGAAAGAGATGCACTCTGCTTGCCTACCTGCTTCACATCATACTCTATTGTGCTTTCTGAAAGATGTCTGGGGTAAGGAGAAATTTGAAAATGGAAATCAAGTCATTTACTTAAAATTTCAACTTGAGGTCCTTGGTGATAGTGCAGCTCTTAGGATGCTTACCTTTGACATAGCTGAACTGTTTTCAAACTTGCATTCCGTATAGTTCCTTGGCTCTTCCAGGGTACTGAGTAATTCCTGAGTGTAGTGTCAGGAGTTACCCCTGAGCATCACCACAAATGTGACCCCAAAACCGGAATAAATAAATTTTAGTTTGGTTTGTGTTCCTCATTTATCAAATTCACTGTCACTGTATCACTGTCTTCCCATTCATCACCAATTTTCTCTAGCGGGCACCAGTAACATTTCCATATGTCCTGTCTCATGCTAGTAGAGCCCAAGGGCTCTACTTGCTACAGGAACATAAAGAGCCTCAAACCATTCTATCAGGTGATGGGAATGAGGTCTATAATTTTTACTGGCATTTGGCATATCAAATACAACACGGGTAGCTTGCCAGGCTTGCTGTGCGGGTGGCATACTCTTGTAGCCACCTCTAAATACAACATTTATTGATGGCAAGTGGGGCTGCAAGCAGCCGTAAGCCGGGCTGTGATAGGCCTCGTCTGCTGGGTGGAGTTCTGATGAAAGGGAGGTCCGATGTGGAAAATGGCAGCCCTCATCGAGTGGGGGTCATCTGGCTTGTTGTGAGGCTCTGCTGGGGTGGCAGGCCAGGGCTAGAACCTGCCATCCCTCCCGGTGCCTCGTGAGTGGCTGAGCACAGGGAGAGCTGGTAGCAGCTCTGCCCTGTGTCTGTGAGTCTCTCACAGGCATTTCAATTTATATATTTGAAAATTATCAAATTATATATTTGAAAGCTAATATTCAATTTGTCTTTAATATTACCATTGTTCTTAGTAAAGGTTTTAAATACTGCAATATGGAATGAAATATTAAATATTGTTAAACATATAACAATTATCTGAAGAAACAGATCCTATAGAAATTTTCTGCTTGATATGTTAAAAAAGGAAATAAAAAAAACTTGATGAAAAGTCTTGTACAAGCAAGAACTCTCCTACTATTTTCATTATTAAAGATAAATTTATTTAAAAGCATTTAGTGAATTTGCCATAACACCTCATTAGTAAAAGTTTTCTAAAATTTGTTTGACCTTAGTGTCAAAAAAGTTTTTCAAATATCTATAATAAATGGAACTTTCTTCAGTTTCTTCCGCATGGTTAGCATTAACTAAACATCTGTTGGTAATACTTTTTGCTAATCTTTGCCAGATTTTTATAATGTCACCAGAAGTATTAATTACCAATCATATTTTTCTGAGTGTTTTTTCTGTTATGTCATAATAAAATATCAATGTAGTTTTATGGGTTTAATAGCTACCTCTTAATTTTTTAATGTTTTCTGCTGATCACAATTTTCTAACCATTTAAAATTTACAATGGTTTGCCATTTAGAAAGAACTATATTCTTATTGCAGAGGTCATCACATAGAAATTCATGATTTTCCTATAAAGGAAAATTAAGTATTATGCCATTAGGTCAGTTCTTAAAATTCTTTTTACAGAATAAACAAGAACATATTTACCCCATTACTGTGCACTCCATGATTTCTACCTTCACTTATCAATGTTATATTTAAAATTTAATTATACATCTAATTATTGTATTCATGTTTTAATTGCTGTGTTTTAAATATTGCATTCCTACATAACTGGAGTGATTGTACAGCAGGGAAGGCATTTGACTTGCACACGGCAATATCAGTTCCTTCTGCCTGGTTTCCCAAGTCAACCAAAAATAAGCCTTTAGTATAGAGCCCATTGTATCACAGCCAGGTATAAGCCACAAAAAAACCCCCACAAATATGTAAAAAAAAATGTATTTCTAATCAAAACTATCTCAGATCACCACTGCTTTATTAGAAAGACATTTTAGAAATATTAGAAAAAAGATTCTCGTTGTCTCCTCTAAATTATTTTTCCAATACGTCCTAGGCAGTGACTCATGACTGGCTTCTGGCATGTTCACTGGACTTCTGAGTCATTTTTAGGTAGGTTAATAGTTTAGAATACATATACTTAGTAATAAAGCTATATTATACCTATGATATAAGCACTCTAATAATCTTACATAATATATTATGTATATAGAATATCTTAGATTTTAAAAGTCAGACTACGTAGTAGATGACTTTAAAACACATTTCAGAAGTAAACTGTATCACTGTATCACTGTCTTCCCGCTCATCATCGATTTGCTCGAGCGGGCACCAGTAACATCTCCATATGACCTGTCTCATGCAAGTAGAGCCCAAGCGCACTGCTTGCTCCAGGAACATAGAGAGCCTCAGACCTCCCTGTGCCCAGCCGCTCATGAGGCACCCGGGAGGGATGGCAGGTTCTAGCCCTGGCCCGCCACCCCAGCAGAGCCTTGCAACAAGCCAGACGACCCCCACAACATGAGGGCCTCCATTTTCCACATCCGACTTCCTCCTCATCAGAACTTCACCCAGCCGACCAGCCTATCACAGCCCAGCTTGTGCGACGGCAAGCGGCTGGCGCGGTTCATCAATACATGCTGGATTTAGAGATGACTACAAGAGTATGCTACCCGCACTGCAGAGCCTGGCAAGCTACCCGTGGTCGTTTTTGATATGCCAAATATCAGTAACAATTATAGACCTCATTCCCATGACCTGATGGAATAGTCAGAAGTAAACAAGAATCACAAAGTGTTTTAATAACAGTAATTATATTAGGCAAACACAACTGTAAATTTTGTGTCTATGCTAATAAATTGACTTTGTGGGACAGAGTAATAAAACATCTGGTAGGACCTTGTCTTGCATGCAGCAGACCCAGGTCTGATCCTGGCATACTGAGAACCAGCAGGAGTGATCCCTAAACACAGCACCAGGAGTAAACACTGAGGACCACAGGATATGACAGAAAGATCTAACAAATAAAGGAGAAAAATGAAATTTATTCACTTATTATTGAAATTTGTTGGAAATAATTCATATTTTTTCTCTATTTTGAAACCATATTTGGGAATAAAGATGCTAGCTAAAGAAATGCATCCTGGGGCCAGAGCAATAGTCCAGAGGGTAGGGCACCTGCCTTGTGTGTGCAGACCCACGTTTGATCCCCAGAATCCTTTATGGTCCCCCGCACCGCCAGGAGTAATTCCTGAGTGCAGAGCAATGAGTAACCCCTGGGCATCTCCTCCGGTGTGGCCCAAAAAGGAAAAAAAAAAAAAAGAAATGCATCTCCCCCAAAATGTTTTTATATTTTTAGTAACTCTTACTTAGGAAAGAAATATGATTACTAAATTAATTTTAATTAATTAGCAATGTAAATCTTATTCACTTAATGGTTATTATCAGTTTCAGCTTAAAATTCTTCCAACTGCCTCATCTAGTCATTTTGGAGGGTTTTACTTGTTTTTTGTTTCTTTGGACTTACTCCAAGAACAAAACAAATCTGTAGCTTTTTCATGGAAGTACTTTGTCATCTAGATTCCCTGATTTGTATCTACAATCACGTGACAGGCAGTACATAATGTGATAATGACCTCCCTTAGGTAATACGAGTACATTGCCTAAATATGATCCTCAATAGTATTTGGAACTCCTTAGTGTTCAAAGTTATAGTAAAACAACAAAATATCAAACAGTTTTCTAATGAGTTTCTTGGGAAAATCTTGGCGATGAGGATTTTTGTTTGCTTAGTCCTGTAGGTCCCAAAACACAAGCCTGGTTGGTTCTCCAAAATAGATCATTTGGGTGCATATTTCTTAATTACTTTCCTTGAAAGTTAGGGTGCTGAGTATGTGATCTAAATCCTCTATTTATCGTGCAGAAATGATAAATTAGAAACTTTCTCCAAATACTTAGTGCTGTGCCAGGAATGTTTATGAAGAACTTTGCCTTTTTTGTTTCAGTATAGATATTTTCTGACTAAACAGATGTGTAGGGTCCACTCAACTAGTTTCTGATTACTTTCAATGGTTTTGATCTGTGTTTAACTTTCTACTCAATGACACTTTAGGAAGAAATAAATTCCAAGACATTCCTACATCTTCATAACTTCGACACACTTTTATAATTTAAATTCTAGGTAAAAACACTATTATGCATTTAATTGAATAGCATGGATTAGACACTCAATAAAGTTTGGAAAGTGCATATATAGATACATATGTTCTCTCTTTCGAATTTCCTCAAGTATTCATGTTCTTTTAATGATTCATGGACTCTGCTTGTTCCTAATAAAAAAGACAACAGGTATGAAACACAAGGAAGCATTAAAAGTTAGAGTAAATAGCAGGAATATAAAGTCATGTGAAATGAATAGGAATTCTTCATTTAAAAAAATGAGGTTGTTTTGGGGGATCAATCCAGTTTTACTCAGAGATTACTCCTACTATGTCCTCAGGCATCACTCCTGTTGGTGTCGAGGGCACTAGATGCGATGCTTGGACTCAAACTCCAGATGTCATGTGTAGGACAGGCACCCTACCAAGGGTCCTATCTCTCTGGCCCTTTAGAAAGACTTGTTAATGCTTAATGCTTGTCTTCATCCTTTACCTGTGAATACTCACAAAATATACACATTTACTTCAACATCATGAAAATTTCCAGTATACTTGTCTTTTAAAGAATGAATCTCCACTAGTTACTAACATACAAATGTTACTTTATATTTTTTGTTTATTATTACCACTGCTGTTGTTTGTTTCATTTTGTGTTGGGCATTAAACAGCTAGTCTTGGGGCCTGACTGTTTCCCACCATAAGGCCCTAAGGGCAGGACCCAGAATGGGCTGTTTTCAAGGTAAATAAAACTTCCTAAAGCCCAACTATTTACATCCACAAGAGAACAACACCTGTGTGAACAGAGCAGGATGTGCCTGGCCTTCTGCCTACTTTGTTGAAATGGCTCAGGAAGCTTTTTTGTGCTTTTTATCCCCTCTACCCAGAAATGTATAAAAGGCCTAAGCTGTGCTCAGTAAATGAGGACTGCTCTCCAGATCTCCCGGCGCTTGTTGTTGTCCTTTCTTTCTTCCCGTTCTCAGCAGTGGCAAGGCAGAGTTTCTCCCAAGACCATCCCTCTCCTTTTTCACAGGGATGAAGTCCGCAAGACCTAGGTTTCCCTCATCTGTGCCTGGGGCTGCAGGCCAGGGCCCCTGACAATTTTGTAAATCACTTACTTGAAAAATTATGGGTCCGATTCCATACCTGGTGATGCCCAAGGCTTACTCTTGTTCTGTGCTCATGAATAATGTTTGGTGTTATTGAGGTGCCATATATGGTACCAGAGATGAAACAAAGATGTCAGTATTTAATGCAAGTGCTTGCTTTATCCCCTATTCTTATTATCCTTTTTTATAATTACCTAAGGAAGGTAATCATGCATATATGTGTATAACAAAATATATTTAATAATGTGTGTAATTGAATTTATTTGTTGTTTAGCTTTCTGAAATTTTAAGATATATAAAAATAAATTTTCTTTTTTATAATTCCTTCATATGTTTATGATCTATGAATGGCTTCAGAAAATATTTTAATTATTTAGTTTATCAGAAAATATGTTATTAATCATAGTTAGTAAAACATATAAATTATAAATAGGATTGAATTACACTATGCTGTTTATTCTACAAATCTCATCCAAGTTAGATTCCACACACTTTACTTAATCTCTGTGCTTAATGAAATTAAAATTTCTGTGACAAAGAATGTCAACAAATCACTTCTGTTCAATTGTTAACAGCTAAGCAGAACAATCTTTCTCAGTGCAAATAAGTATTCTATCTTTTATCTATTCCTACTACAAGGAAACCTAATTAACTCCCCTTTGCCTAATTCTTTTCATATACCACATAAATAGCAGGTAAAGTCAATTTGCAAACTTACTGTTCTTGACACACTGTGGTTGTTTTTCCAGCTGGAACTGATTATGCTTATTCTGTGTTAACCAGTTTGAAAAAAGATAACCCAAATGAAGCAAGAAATAAATTATTGTACCTCTAACATTATTTAAATGTGTTTAACCATCATATGTGACAATGATGATACATAACAAATGATCTTTCACATTGTCTGAGAATGCCATTAGAGCTGTATTTTTTACATATGTCCTCTGTAGCAACTGTTTAATATTTAAAATGTCATAACATCAAATTCATAGGCCCAAACTTTAATATGAATGGATTTGTATAGGTGTGAGGGAATCCAATAGCATACTGGGTAAGATTCTTACCTTGCATCTAACAGACCTGAGTTTGATCCTCAGCACCACATAAGGTACCTAGAACCCCATCTAGAGTGATTCCTGAGTGCAGAGCAAAAGGGTAACCCATGCAGACAATGGGGTGATGCCCTAAAACAAAATGAAGAGGCCAAAATTATAAAAAAATAGAAACAAGAAACTAGGTGGCCATCTCCATTCTCCTCATCAAGACAACAGTCTATAAAATTTAAGCAATTCCTTTCTTTTTGTCTTTACTTGCATTTCTTTGCTTTCAAAAATTGTATTAAGAACAAGTAATGAGAGATTTATTCCATTAATGAAACTTATCTTTAGAATATGTGTTAATCATAGCAACAATGATTTAAGCAAATTTCTAGATTTTATTACTTAACCTATAATGGAAACTTTCTAATAAACAAATAAAAACTTCCCATTTCTTCCTCACCTCAGAGACAGTAACAACCCTCTGTTTCCTGCTCTAGGATTATTTTAGATAGCTCATATAAAAGAGATTCATGTACTATTATGTGTGCTATGTGAAGAAATTTTCATTAAACACAATGTTATTATTTACCATAGTCATTACTATCTTCAAACAAGTAGTATATCCTTATATTTATTGCTAAAAATATTCTATTGTATGTATACACTGTTGATCTTTATTCATTAATTGACTAATGGCTATTTAGATCATTTTCATTACATTATTATTGTGTACATATTGCAATAAAAGGGAGTGAATAAATGAAAGATTTGCTAAATTAAATAGTATTTCTGTATTATATGATGATTCTATTTTTTACTTTGTGAAGTGAACTTTTAATATATCTGAAAGAAGTTGTTATTTCTCTTAAACCATCTATCCTTTTTAAAAATATTATTCTTATAGGACAGTCATACTTAATATTTTAAGCATGAAAAATGCTTTCTTTATAAGCAAAACTTTCAAAAAAAATATCAAAAATTAAAATAAAATACACATAGATAGTTTAGATAGAAATGTGATTCTAATAACTTTAAAATTGATAATATATATAAATATATTCTAAGACTACATGTGTAATTTTGAGTCATGCATAAGAAAACCATTTTATATGTCAAATGTCATAAACTGAATTATTGTAGGCAAATTATATGTATAACTCTACGTTGTACTTATAATTTCAGACGAAAGTTTGAATAACTAAGATTTTAATTAACCAAGATGAAATAGTGTGTCATGATGAGTACACATATAGCCTTATAATTTTCAAATACAGGGAAATAGATAAAAATATATAAAATAGATAAAAAATAAAAATATAATGGGCTAAGTGATATTAAATTAGAATGTACACATTGCAATTTACATGAATGATATATGTGTTTAGTGTCTCTTACAGAAACTGTATTTTTTTAGAAAATCAGATATGAATTTAAAGCATTATTTTCAAAGCTTTAATTATTGGATTTTTAAACATTAATACATAAAAATAAATTTTATAATTTATATTAATTTTATTTAAGGGAAAAGAGTAATAACATAAAGTATATTTAAACACTGTTGCCTCATTTATTTTATCAAAACTCTTCTTAAAAAACTTAGTAAAATCTTTCTACTATTTTCATTGACGTTTATAAACACTTTATGGAAAATTCCATGTGCAATATTGTTGGAGGACAGGTTTAGCTAATCTGGGAGTTTTGTTGTTTTGCTCACTCCCAGCTTAATCTACTTAAGTCAAGTTTCATTCTAATGAGACTTCTCTTCTATGTAAACACTACTAGAGGGTGTGGCAGTTACAGAAGTCACCTTGATTGAATAACTTCTGACTTATATACATCTACTAAGACTTCTGTTTTCTAGATTGGGCACAGTCCTCTTTATACCCACTGCACCCAACGTGGGACGGTTAGAATTTACCAGGAGACTACCACCCTGGCTACGCTGAGACTATAGGAAGACTATAGGAAGGATCATACTAGTTTTCTCTAAGCAGGGAGTGTTACCCTTTCAGTAAACGAGAACAAGATACTCAGAATCACCCTGGTGCAGATAATAAGAAGGGACCTTGTGAGTACCATCTAGATTACATGAAGCTCATGAAGTTAAGATGTATTACTTTATATCAGCCCCCTCTCTCTCCAGTGTTTTACATAAGAGATAATCTCCTTAGTCCTTGGCATAACCTTCGTTTATACCTGCAATAGGGTGTGGCAGTACACTCTGTTTAGGGTTCTTTGTTGACATGACAACCTCCTGATCGGATTACTTGGGTATATATAAAGGGCTGACTTGAGGCCCCTTCACCTTTTGTCTTTTGGTTCCTCAGCCTTCAGCTTTTGGCTCCTCAGCCTTGTGGCTTTTGGCTTTTGGCTTTTTGCTCTTTGGCCTTTTGCTCCTTCTTCTGGGTAGGATTCAGCTCGGGTGAGATTCTCTCTCTTTGGTGGGAGACTTAGGCTCTTTTGTATTGTCTAAATTCGGACCAGAGCTAGAGTTTGTTCATTATATTGGATTGCTGTGGAGGAGCTTTTGTACTATTAAAAGCCATTTTTGGAACTGCACCGGATTCGGTGAGTTTTCATCAGTTCTCCCGCGTCCCTCGGAGGTAGAAGACAACCTCTGTCCTGACACTGTCGGGGACCGCGGGCGTTCCCCAACACAATATCATTGAAGGAAATACACACTAAGAAAAATAATACCACTAGAGAATATTTTAGCATTTATCAAATAAAAGGAAGATCCACAAATGGATATTTTATTAATATATCTTTTAATGTTAAAGGTAAAACATGCTAGCACTATAATTCTTATGTAAAATACTTATCTGTGAACAATCTGAATGACCTGCATGACACAGTAAAATTGATATTATAACTCAGATATATTTCTATAGAATGTCTCAATTTGTTTTTGGTTCTTACAATCATAATTAAAGAGTTTCATTGTCTAATGTTTATTTTTATGCTCACAAACTTTCACATAACATGCATTTAATTTTAACTCTAATCGATGTGATATTATTCCTTTTCCCCATTCCTTTTGACCCACCTCTTCTCATTCCAAGTTTAGGAAGAAGACGAAGAGGGAACTACTGTCCAGATTAATGAATAAATGTTCAAAATAAAGATTGCCTATTGTGGTTTGTTACAGGCCATATGAAAGTCTACTCATTACATAGTTTGGAATATATACATTTTTTCCCAAAAATTTTGTCATTAATCGTTTGTAGATTTTTTTCTTGGTAGTAAGAATAAAAAATTCCATTTGAAACCTAGAAAAGTCATCAAGTAGATAGTAATAATATTCTCTGATGTTATATAAAATAACTGTTGAAAATAACTAAAACTTTTAAAATGTGGCATGAGAGAATGTGAAAGGAGTGACAGCACAGGCCTGTCCCTAATCCCTGAAGCAATGCAATTGGCTGTAATAAAATTCCTATTCTTCAGCTGCAGTCTAGTGATACTTTTTTACTTGAACTCAAGGCCCTTCTGTGAACTGTGCCTTAAGCTGTCTCCCTAATCCTTGAAATAACTTTCTGCAATATCCTACACTCCAACTATAGCCCTCCTTGTCTGCTGCAGATACAAGAAGTTTTCAGTCTCACTATCTTTTGACCTTTGCTTTCTCATCCAATTTTTCTGTGGCTTATATCCTTACCTCTTCAATCCCCCACCTTTTCTCAAAAAAAAAAAATACCCAAACAATCCAGAATTCCTTACTTTCATCATTTTCTTCTCAGTGACCTGAAAATGGTGAAGAAAGCTGTTCCTTATTTTTCAGTGTATTTATCATTACTTTGTATTCGAAGAAGCAGACTATGCCATACTTAGTACACATTTTCAAGGTTCCATCCATTTTCACACATTTATAACTCATGTTAACTTACTTGTAATATCTGTGTTGGTTTATTATTTGATTTTCTTTTATATGAAATCAGAACTATTTTAACAAAGATTGGCATTCCATTATTTTATTTCTTTAAAAGATTATAATCACTGTCACTGTCTGTCACTGTCTTCCAGTTCATCATCGATTTGCTCAAGCGGGCACCAGTAACATATCCATATGACCTGTCTCATGCAAGTAGAGTCCAAGGGCACCTGCTTGCTCCAGGAACATAAAAGAGCCTCAAACCATTCCATCAGGTCATGGGAATGAGGTCTATAATTGTAACTAGTAGTTGACATATCAAATACGACACGGGTAGCTTGCCAGGCTCTGCCGTGTGGGTAGCATACTCTTGTAGTCATCTCAAAATCCAGCATTTATTGATGAACCGCGTGGCTGCAAGTGGCTGCGAGCCAGACTGTAATAGGCTGGTCTGCTGGGTGGTGTTCTGACGAAGGGAAGTCCGGATGTGGAAAATGGAGACCCACCTGGGAGTGGGGGTTGTCTGGCTTGTTGTGAGGCTCTGCTGAGGTGGCAGGCCAGGGCTAGAACCTGCCATCCCTCCTGGGTGCCTCATGAACGGCTGGACAAAGGGAGAGCCAGTAGCAGCTCTGCCCCATGTCTGTGAGTCTCTGGATCAGCATACCTGAGCTGGATTAAAAAGGACTGCTGCAGGTGGATCTCGCGGAGCAAGGCTGTGATAGGCTGGTCTGCTGGGTGGAGTTCTGACGAAGAGGAAGTCTGAATGTGGAAAATGGAGGCCCCTCATGGAGTGGAGAGTCAGCTGACTTTTTGTGAGGCTCTGCTCTGGTGGCGGGCCAGGGCTAGAACCTGCCATCCCTCCCAGGAGCCTCATGAGCGGCTGGGCCCTGGGAAAGCCAGTAACAGCTCTGCCCCCATGTCTGTGAGTCTCTGGATCTGCATACCTGGGCTGGATTAAAAAAAGACTGCTGCAGGGTGGATCTGGAGGAGCCGGGCTGTGATAAGACTCGCCTGATGGGTGGAGTTCTGACGAAGGGGAAGTCCGGATGTAAAAATGGAGACCCCTCATGGAGTGGGGTGTTGTCTGGCTTGTTGTGAGGCTCTGCTGGGGTGGCGGGCCAGAAGCTGCCATCCCTCCCAGATGCCTCAAAAGGGATTATAATATTCCATAGAATTATAATTCCATCAATCTTTCCACTATCTATTTACATTAGGTTATTTCTAATCTGTTGATGTGAATAAAGTCACCCAAGTTTGTATTCTTGTCTCTTGTTGACATTTTATCAATAGGTTTATGCATTGTAGGTGCATAATACTGAATATCATTTCAGCTTAAAGAAAATATATAGGATGATCACAAATTCAGAGCATTATAATTTAAATCTGTTCACTACTGTTAAAGTATAAGAATTGGGATTTATTTGCTGTTCAGCAGCAAATAGTTTTCTTTGAAGTGTGAACTGTGTCTTACATAATCTGATTTCTGGGGCCAAGGAGGTAATACAGTGACTGTGGTGAATGCCTTGAACACAAATGATCCTGATTTGATCCATTGTTTCCCATATGATCCCATGACCCCTGCCAGAACTATTCCAGAGCACATAGCCAAGAGTAAGCCCTGCACATAATTATGTGTAGCTCCCAAATAAAAACAAAAAAAACTTTTGTGTGTTGAATAATTTTGAAAACTCTTGCATACATTCATAGGCTATACATTGTTTATCAAAGTCTGTGGATAATATTTTGCTCTTGGTCACTTGTCTTCCCGCTTTTTATCGATTTGTTGGAGCGGGTGCCAGTAAGTTAAGTTAAGGGTGCCAGGAGACTTAAGTTGCTGTTGTTCAGTTTCATGATCTCATTATGTTTTTAAATGAGTCTAGATATAATATTAATGTGGAAATATTTATTTCCAGTTACTTTCATTTTTATTTTTGGTTATTTAGTAAGTTCACTTTTAATGCATTAAAGTCATTATGAATGTTTTTTATACTTTTCCCTCCCAATCCCCAGATGCTCCCTTTAAATACATAACAAATTTACTTTATATTGCAGTGACCTATAATGTCACTAAAACCCCCACTATCATAATATTTCTTATCAATAGGATATTTCAGATTTATAATCTATTTATTGGTTATTTGGAACTATAAATGAATATATGTGACTTAAAACTTGTACACTAGTTCAATTTTAAAGAATACTTATAAACTCTAAATTATTTTTATAAAATGTTCACCAGTGCTCTAAATCTGAAATTTTTTATGAATTTCACCTACACTCCTTTCAGAAACAAAATTTATAAATCTTCCCAATGTCTCCAGTATTTTTCTTGTTCTTGTTCTTGTTCTTGTTCTTCTTGCCCTTTATTCTCCTTTTCCTCTTCTTTTACTTTTTGAGGCACACTTAGAAGTGCTTAGTGCTTACTCTGACTCTGTGCTGAGGGACTAATATTGTTTGACTCAGTCCTGGCTGACTCCAGAAACCATAAGAGGTGTCGAATTTTCAACTTCCTGGTACACTCTACTGCAACAATCCTCACCCTGATCATTCAAGAACCTGCAGGGAACAGTTCCATTCCCTTTGGGAAACAAAGAAAGATTATTGGAATTTAATTTTTTAAAATTGATATCAACTTTTCTATTGTGAGGGAACTTGTCTGAAGGAAATTTTGTTTCAATATTTCCCAAATTGGCGTTTGTTTAAATGTAATATATTTTCTTTCACTTATTAAACAGTGCATGCTTACTGAATTAGGAAAAAATAATGTTAATATTTAAGAAAAAAGAAGGTGAACATTTTAAAATGTCATTTTAAAGTAAAAAACTTTTGAATTGCTTCAATTTTTCATAGAAAATTGAATTCTATTAGAAAAATATTGTATGTCTTGTAATAAAATATTAATTTATACTAGGTAAGTGGAAAGCAAGTGTGAACTTACCTCTTCCTATGTATGCATCTTCTGGCAAATGGGAAATAAATTTATTACAAAACTGGGTATGGATATAAAATGTTTCCATTTCTTATTTGATTGTAGCTGTTACTATAGTTACAAAGTGTTTTGCTTTCTCCATAAGTTTAGCATTGACCTTAAGATTGACCTAAGATTCTGTCATTATCTGGGTGCACTAAAAGAGTATCATCCCATTTTTTTTTTTTTTAATGAAATGATGCTGCTTTTAAAGATAACATGCATACATGAAGGATATATAGCAATGCTTTTTATTGGACACTTTTCCATAAACTTTAAGATGAAAAAATATACATATAGAAATAATTTTGACCTGGGACTCTACCATGAGTTTTATAAGTTTATTTCCTGAAACAGTTTTTCTTACAGAAAATTCCTACAATAATTGCGTATTTTAGGGAATACTCAGCAGTAACACTATACTTAATTTTCCCAATTTTAATGAATTTCACTGTGTAAAATTGTATCAATTATAATTTAGTTATGCATTTATATAGAACACAGTTTTGTAATGGTGTGAAAATATTGCTGTGATAATCTATTATAAATTGCTCACAATTTATTAATAAATCTCACAGAAAGTGGGACTCAGAGAAATATGTTTTAGCAAATAATTGTTTATTTTTTGGAGGTGCACACTCAACCATGCTAGGGACTTACTCCTGCCTTCTTGCTCATGGATCACTCATGGTGGTACTTCGAGGGGACCATATGTGGTGCTGAAAACTGAATAAGAGTAGATTGGGGGTAATTGAAACCTTGTATTCTCTGTTCTGGCCCTCAATTATTAATTATGAAATATTAATATTTATTTGTTGCTGGTTATACAACTTCTCTGAAATCAGAACTAAAATCTGAAATTGATCATCATAAAATGAGAAAAAATTTGATGTAGACTTAACATGGTTATTTACAGTGTCACAAAACTTCAAAAATTTGTGTTATAAATGTTCATAATATCATTGGGATTCAATTGTGTGTCTCCCTATGATATACACATATACACAAATATGTAAATATATATGCAACAAATGATATATCTATATCTATCTAAATCTATCTATATATGTCTTTATGTATCTATGTGTATATATATATATATATGTGTGTGTGTGTGTGTGTGTGTGTGTGTGTGTGTGTGTGTGTTTGTCCTTCTATCTATGAAACAACAAATGAAACAGGAAAATATCTAATTTTCCTCAGGAAAATATTTAATTGCATAAATATGATTAAGCTTATATATTTAATTGCATAAATATGATTAAGCTTATATATTTTCCTGTTCCATTGACTGCTATTTGTGGTGTCTATCTATATAAATATCTGCAAGACACTGTGCATATGTCTTCATCAAAGTCTTATTAAATAACATACAAAAGCTCAATTTTAGTTTTCTTTTCAATTTTTCTTAAATTTTTGCATAGTGGGTACAATAGAGATGTGCTTTCTGTTTACTCCTGGCTCGATGTTGAGGGACAACTCCTGATGGAATGTGGGAGACCATATGGGTGCCTGGGGAGCAAATACTGGTCAACAGGAAAAAAATGTATGAAGAAATATTGGAAATATACACCAAAATATTTGGGATAATACCAAAAAGATCAAGTTAATGAGATTCAGTGGAACAGTAAAACATTTTGTCCTAGACAGTTATCTCTGAATCACAGATGAATATGTCCTTTAGAAAGGTGAAGAAGAGACTGACTTGATGCAATGGAGGGCATATAATTCAGGTAATGAGGTGGTGTAAAGGAATGGTATGGTTAAATCTCAAACCACAGAGACAACAAAACTGAACACATGAGATCTCAACTTCAACAATGAAACTTAGGAATATGCTTGTCCAATGAAAGTCTGTGATGGGGATCCTGTGGGAGAGGTTATACAGAGCAACTTGAAATCTGGTGGAGGGAAGTTAGCACTGGGGTAGGTTGACGCTGGACATTGTATGCCTAAACCTCAACTACTAATCACTTTGTAAATCATGTTATTTAATAAAATAAAATTTGCTTAAATGTATTAATAAACATTTAACTTTTTATATTTTCCTTTAACAAATTGTTTTAGACGTTATTGTATTCCCATGTCTTCATTACCTTTAAATTTACATCTTTTATTTCACTTAATGACTTTCAGTTAAAAAAGTGTCCTTCTCCAGGGGTTTTGAATTTTAAAGAAATCAAAGCCTAGAGATAAAAGGATTAACCTCAAAAGTAAAATCTCCTTTGGATTTCTCTGAATTAACATGAAATGTTTATGCATTGGAACTGTGCATTAATCTGATTTAAGATATGGTGCTTAAATGACACTTTTTTGGCTATATCAAAAACAAAACTAAAATATTCAATTATGTTAAAACAGAACAAAGTACAATATACAAATGTATAAAATATATTTGTCTTTTATGTATGTAAAATGATATAGTCCAGTTTTATATTGTGACTCAATAGCTCTTAGTGTGAAAGTAGGGTTTTCAATTTATTTTTATATTATCTAGGTAGCATAATTTTTCTTTTTTTGCACATAAGATGGGCTAGGGTGATGCAAAACATGTCATTGACATTCTTTTGATTTATATATTCTGCCAGAGATTTAAGTAGATTAGAGAATTAATACGAATAGTTCAAGATTCATGTTTTAAAATTTTGCCAATTGTTATGCGAATCTTATAAAGTATAAAAATGCAAAAATTTAGAATTATTTAGTTATATTAAATAGTTTAGAGATAAACTATAATAAAATTTTTAAGTAAATTTAGACATAAGTCATGAAGAGTGACATGATACACACAGGCATCCTTACCAATCTCTACATACAACACAAAGTAAATGAAGTAAATTAATTATTTGCTTAAACATATTAGTAAATATGACAGATGTTTGTTTATTTTTGAACCATATCTACACAGGTTCTTTCCACAGGTTATTCCTTTTTTTTTGCTTTTCTAATTAACCACGTATTCTTCCTATACTTATCATATTATCAGATATCCTATTTTCTAGATGTCCACAATTTTCTGTATATAACTATGCAGACTATATATTTCTGTATGTGTATATGTGTGTATGTATTTGTATATATAAATATATAGTACATAAGCATTTTTTGATATTATAAACTCTAAGTTTCAAGGATTTAGCTCACCTAGAACATTTGGCAAAATAAAATTAGTAACCAACAATTTCATAGAAATCACAAAATACTTTCAAGTAAGAAATAATAGGTTGTTGGATAACTGTATCCTCTCATGGATAGGGAGAAATGTATAGATTTTATCCATTTAGATGGACTAAGTGATATCACATTCAATTTCAGAGTTGCTAGTATAATACTCTACAGAACTTTTATTTAACATTTAAATTTATATCTGATTAAATTAGTACTTTAAAATTTTCTTTTTTATCCCCTTCACTTAACAAATACAAATCTAAATACAAAAATTGATCTCTTTCAAGGCTCAAGTGATAGTGCAGTGGGTAGAGGGTTAAATTGCTCCTGACTGAGCTACCTTGGCTCCCCAGCACCCTATGGTTTCCCTGAGTGGTACCAGAAGTGATCCTTAAGTCAGGAAGTACCTCTGGGTATGCCTGAAAAAACCCAAACAAAATAAATATTTCCCCCTCCTTTTTAGAAGATATCTTTGTTTTATTTTGTTTTTATCTTCTAAGTTTTCTGGAAATGTGGACAATTTAAATTTGTATTACTATGGTTTGGGGGTATAGTTATAGATGAGTGGATATGTCATATATGTGAAGACTTGGGTTCACTTGTCAACTCGAAAAAAAAAAGCAACTAGCTTCACTGTATAAATTAAGTTTTATATTTCATTATCTTTATTCACAAATTGCATAGCCTTTAATATGTATGCATATTAATACTGGTAATCTAGGGAAAGAGGAAGGTTTACTTCTAACCATAATTATTAAAAACAATCTTACATAAAAATAATATGTTTTATATTTTATTACATAAGAATAAAATGTTATTTAGAAAAAAATCCAGATAATTATGATTTATAGAAATAATCTTTAGTGCCCCATGTATTTTATATAAAATAAAATTTAAAGCAATATACATATATACATACATATGTGTATGTGTATACATGCATATTTGTATGTGTGATACACACATAAACACACATATATACATATATGCATACACACAAATAAAACAGCTCATTTTATCCTACAAATTTCTATCTTGTAATAAGTTCTACCTACTTCAAAAAACTTAAAGTCTTTACCATTTGTACAAGATAATTGGATTAGCTATTTTCTTTACGTGTATCACATCCAAAGGTGGTCAACTTCGAGTTCAGGTTGTGCTCTGGCAAACATAAGTGCTGTTTGGGGTCTATTCAGTGTGGGCAGGGAAGCACCTTAACCCTCATGCTATCTCTTTGACCCTGGGATTACTAATTTTATTGTAAATCAGGTACTTTTTTTTTTTTTTGGTTTTTTGGTTCACAGCGATGCATAGGAGTTAATCCTGGCTCTTCACTCATGCATTACTCCTGGTGGTGCTTGAGGACCATATGGGATATTGGGGATTAAACCCTCTTTCAAGGCAAACACCCTACCCTCTGTGCTATCACTCTGGCCCCAAAATCATGTATTCTGACTGCTACTATTTTTTTTCTTAAAATACTGAAGCTTGGATGGGTTAAATTAACAACTTTATCAAATGTCCTCTTGCTTTAGTGTATTTCAGTGAAAGAGCCAGGAGGATCTCAAGGAAATTAAGTGATAACATTTTGAAGAATAGGAATAACCAAAAAACAGTAAGTCATTAAAAATGTATTTGCTACAAAAAATATATATATATATTTAAAGAATTTGTAGATGTATTTGCTACAAAAAATATATATTTAAATAATTTGTAGAGCTAAGCAATTTGTATTACTGAATCATCTCAAAAGTCTCAAACATCTATTCAAATGTTACTTTATTTAAGAAATAGAAATTTAAATTTTTATTTCTGGTATTTGGTTTTGGTGTTATACTCATAAATGCTCAAGGCATACTCCTAGCTCTGAATTTAGGGATCATATTTGGCAGGAGATTTATATGTGGTGCCAGGAATTAAAACCTGGTTAGCCATATGCAAAAATCTCTCTAGCAAGTGATAGTTAAATATCTTTAAAAAATAGACTTTTAGGTAAATAGTAATGTTAATTATGGAATTATATATATGTATAATATGTGTATATATCAGAGTTTATAATGATTGACAATATTAACCAACATTATTTTAAAATTTGAGCAACCATAATGTGTTAAGAGAAATATTAAAGTACATCTCAAAAAAATTAAAATTATAACTCATGTTAGTTAAATCTATTGATTTTCGGGAAGTAAAACAAGCAAGGATTAATACTTTTCATTCAAGGATTTATAATTTACTTGAATGAAATCTTATTCAAGGATTTATAATTTTTACAAAAATATTTTTTTTTTATTTATTATACCACTGTGAGATATACAATTACCGAGATGTTCACATTTGGGTTTCATCATGCAGTGTTTCAGCACCTATCTCTCCACCAGTGCCTATTTCCCACCACCAATGTCCCCTGGATTCCCTCCTCCCTCTACAAGTCTGCCCATATAGCAGGCATTTTACCTTCTCTCTTCTCTCTCTCTCTCTCTTTTCTCTCTTTTTTTTCTCTCTCACTCTTTTCCTTCTCTTACACATTTTGGTTTGCTATACATACATTTAGAGGTTATCATGATATTTCTTTGCCTACATTCAATGCTCAGTTCTAGGCTGGCATTATCATTTCCAACAATTGTTATTACACTGCTTCTTTCTCTGTCTTACCTAACCTAAGACACTCACACACTTGTGGTAGATTCCACCCACTGACAAGAACTCCTGATCCATGTTTTGCCTGTTCTTGGATATTAGTATCATATAATTTTTTATATCCTACAAATAAATGCGGTCATTCTATATCTGCCCTTTTCCCTCTGGCTAATTTCACTCAGCATGATCCTCTCCATGTCCAGCCATTTATAGGCAAATTTAATATCTTTGTTTTTCCTAACATCTGAATAGTACTCCATTGTGTAGATGTACCATAATTTCTGTATCCAGTCGTCTGTTCTCAGGCACTCAGGTTGTTTCTAGAGTTTGACTATTGTGAACAGTGTTGCTCTGAACATAGAAGCGTAGATGGTGTTTCAGCTATGTGTTTTTGGATTTACAAGGTATATTCCAACGAGTGGTAAGACTAGGTCAAATGGTAGCTCAATTTCTAGTTTTGGGGGAATATCCATAATGTTTTCCAAAAAAAAACTATACCAGTCAATATTTCCACCAACAGTGGATATGAGTCTCTTTCTCTGCATCCACATCAGCACTTGTTATCCTTGCTCTTTTGAATGTGTGCCAGTCTCTGTGGTGTGAGGTATCTTATTGGTTTGATTCACATCTCCCTGATGATTAGTGATAATGAGCATTTTTATATATGTCTTTTCGTCATTTGAATTCCTTCATTTTGGAAGTTTCTTCATTTCTTCTCCCAATTTTTTGATGGGGTTGGCTGTTTTCTTCCTGTAAAAGTTCTACCAGTGCCTGATATATCCTGAATATTAACCCCTTATCAGATGGGTATTGGGTGATTATTTTCTTTTACTATTCTGTGGACTATCTTTTGTATCTTGTATAATACAGATTTTAAGTGTCAGGTTTATGACTGACAAGGCAGTAAATTACATGCTATGTCAAACTTTCATTTTATGTAGCTTTGCGTTGTAAGCATTACTTATGTATAATAGGACAAATTTAAAAAAGTGCCCATATAAGGAAAATTGTAGTCATACTTAAAATTACTATTGTTTCTCTTTATGTTTTTATATCTTTCCTGAGTGTCCATATAACTACCCTACCCTTGGTGGAGGGGTGGAATTCGCTTTTATGTGGACTATTGCACTTAGATTTGAAGAAATGTCATTCTCTGTCTACTTATAAATAAGATGGTTCTTGACATTGGAGTTTGTCATTGATTAAATTGTCATAGTCTATTTGAAATCTAAATGCTGCCTTTGGTCATTGTTCTTTTTCTTCTTTTAGAAAGTGACCTTGTGAATAATTGCATGCCCCAGATGTGTCAAAATGAAGAGAAAGCAACATTTCTAACTATGACCATTTTACTAACTATTTGTCTCCACTGTCTTGAGCAACTTTATGAAAATAAAATATTTTAAATTTTTGTCAAAGATGTTTTAACATTCTTATGTATGAAGTTAAAGTTATTTAAAATCTAGGATAATTGATATTATTCATTCTTTCATCAAAATAGTATATAAAAGTGCAAAGAAAATATACCCCTTTGCTCCAAAAAATATGAAAATATTATGGATTTTATATTGTAAAGATTATTTAACATGCATTCGTCTCAAGCAGATTTTCATTCAGCATTAAATCTTAAACTAAACAAAAGTCCTAAGGTTTTCTTCAAAAGTTATTACCAATATTTATTTTGAATGTGTTATACCACTATAATATCTAAAATATTATTTATTTGCTGAATATGTAAGAATATTAAAGTGTGAATCATAAATAAGACATGCATGTTAAACAACAATATTAGTGTTGAAAGATATAAAGGAGCTAGAAATATAAAGAGATAGGTCAACATGAAGGAGAATTTTAAGGGATATATTGCATAGGACAGCTATAGTGTTAAGAATTATATAGCTCAGGACAGATATAGCATTAGGAAAGTTTTAAGTTTTGAATCTGTTTTACAAACACAATATATAGGGGATAAAATAAGTAATTTCCAATGTTGCTAATAAAGTAGGAAATTAATTTTAAAGAAGACAAATTAATTAAAAGGCTATAGGAATTTTGTATGGTAAGAGTGAGAGTATGAGGGGCCGGAGCGATAGCCCAGCGGGGGGCCTTTTCCCCGGGGGTCGCCTGGGCTGGGCCGGTTCGATCCTCGGCGTCCCATATGGCCCCGAGAGCCCGGTGCAGGAGTGGAGAGCCAGGAGTACCTGAGTTCCCGGTGGGAACAGCCAAAAGCAAAAAAAAAAAAATGAAGGAAAAAAAAAAGAGTGAGAGTATGAGTACATATAATAAATCACTCTGTGTTTGCATGTATTTGTGTTTACATAAATGATGAAAATGACTTTTTTTTTGCTTTTTTTGGGTCACACCCGGCAATGCTCAAGTGTTTCTCCTGGCTCTGCACTCAGGAATTACTCCTGGTGGTGCTTGGGGGTCCATATGGGTTCCGGGAACTAATCCGGGTTGGCACGGGCCAGCCGTGTGCAAGTCAAACACCCTACCTGCTGGGCTATCGCTCCGTCCCCGAAATGACTTTTGGAGATCAAACTAACAATGGTTAATAAGTGGAGTAAAGTAGATATAATAATCAGTTAGGAAATATTTGCAATTAAGAGTGAATTAAGAGATTGGAATGTGCATAGAAAAAAAATGTAAAGAAAAATTCTGTAAGCTTTTATGAAAAGTATACTAAAAAACAAAAAAATATTGAAAGATAAACAAGATTTATTTAAAGGTAAGTCCAGGGTGTTTTGTTTGTTTTAGGGTCATTCCCAGCGATGCTCAGGGCTTGTGTGAGGCTCTGCATATAGGGGTCACTGCTAGCATACTCAGGGCACACTATGGGTTGCAGAGGACTGGACATAGTTCAGTATACTATAATGTCCTCTGGCCCTGACTTCAGATTTGTAGTTCACGGACATATCGATAATGGCAATAATGTAAGAAGGAAAACATTTAAGGAAGAAAGCTGATTTTTTTTGTCTGAAAAAAGAGAAAGGTCTATCTAAATCATACAATATTTTATGTGTTAGGTTTGAATGTGCTCTTAATAGACCAAAATTAAATATTTGTTTTTCAGTATAAATGGAAGAGATTTACCAAGAGTCTTGGTAAACTCTCTCTCTCTCTCTCTCTCTCTCTCTCTCTCTCTCTCTCTCTCTCTCTCTCTCTCCTCCCCTTTTGTTCTCTTTATGTCTATCCCCACCTTTTCTCTGAGAACCTCCAAATAAAACTTGTTTTTAACCAGAGGTTTGGTCTATGTAGAGAACGTGCTTCAACCTCTTGGGGAAAAAAGCATTTGGGATTAGAAGGAAGGGAAAGCACTGCCATAGAGACAGTGTGGTGTGTTTGGAGTGGAGGAGGTGAAAGGAGGGGTGAAGGGCACATTTGTTGCGGGAAATGTGCACTGTTGGAGGGAAGGGTGTTGGAACAATATGTGACTGAAGCCCAGTAATGAAATGCCTTCTAACTGTATGGCACAGTTACTCAATAAAATAAATAAATAAAAATTAAACAAACAAACACACACAGAAAAAATCTTGTTTCAACTTAAAAAAAGTAGTATAAGTTTAATTTGCAGAGAAGCAGACACGTAACATAGTGCAAAAAATCCTGACCACATATTGCATTCTCATATGAAGGTAATGGACAGTTCAAGGTACATTGGACACATTTAACTAGAAAGAATGCATTAATTTTGAAGTACTGTTCTGACTTTACTTTTAAGTGCATGCTAATCTTTGAACATTACAAAATGCAAAGCAGGATGTCAGTGAGTTATGTGGTACGCCAACAATGTTGGAGTTCGAGTTCCCTGGTCACCTCAGGGCCGACAAACGCTGAATCACATTCAAAGTCCAGTACAGTTCCAAAAGGCTTTTGACTTCTGACAGTTAAATGCATTCGGCTACTAAATCCAAGACAAGAGACTCCCCAGACCTGGAGGTCCTGATCAGATGCTCTGACCATGTGCTCTAGCCAAGATGTCTCCCACACAATCATGTGTCTTTCCCAAACCAGCACCTTTGTCTCCTAGCCCCCAAAGCAAGAGCCTCTGACTTTGTTCCCCTGGCAGGGCCCCATCACCAATGATCAAATAAACTTTTAGGTGCAGATTCCAGGTAGGCCACACCTCTGACATAGGCTGAAGAAATGCTAATTTCAAACTTACTATGCTGCCTCCCACTCAGATCAGCTGTTTTGCATAACACACAAAGAGGTGCTAGTATATGGAATGCACCAGAGAACAAAACATCCAAGGGTGTCTTTTTCATGGGGGAAATAACATCATAATTCCACTAAGCACCTCCATTATAGATGGCTATCTCCACTCTACAACGTCCTTTGATAGATCTGCTCTGCTCCAGGGGCAATTTCTAAGTTCTCTATTGCCTGGAAGGTCTTACAAGCCTAGAGTAGGACAGACCAGCATGAACTTATTTGACTTTATAGAGCTAATTCCTAAAGCTCTCCCAAATTGAAGCCAGAGTGGCTCTTCCTGGCATTAACTTAGGCACACACAGGGACCTTGGGGAATATTAGGAAATATTTCCAAACTAGACTTTGCTAGACTCAAAGTAGAAATTTGAGGCGATTCCAAGAGTTATTAAAAATCTAACTACCTCATCTGTACCTTCACATGCTCTTTTGTGCTTTGCACAAGAGGGTTCTGTTAGTCCTGGCATAAAGGTATGTAAATGGATCAAGGGCAAAGACCCTTAGCCAATTGTGGTGTGGTATCATCCCACAGCAGGACAGAAGAAGTTAGTTGTTAATTGTATAGGTATCTTCAGATAAATTGATGCCAGTGGGTATTATAATATATTTTTTAAGTTTGATACTAGGGATAATATGAACCATAAGGCAAATTGCATACAACTTGAAAATAGTTTACTTATTATGCATATGAATATAAACATTATTCTACAATTACAATCTTGCTATGCCTATTGCCATCTTTTTTTTAAATACTCTAATGACTTTATTTATTTTTTTAGTTTGATTTATGTGATTTTATTTATTTTGTCTATTGACATCTTTATGCAGATAATCCACTTACCTGTTTGATATTTTTCTGTTAAATATTTCTGTAAAATATAACTATTAAATATTTCTTATTTGATGCAATTAATGAGAGTAAGGTGACTAGTTAACAAAATTGCATACGTATACCCAGTTACTTTTTCAAATCTTTTTTTTTAATTACATCACTGCACAATACGGTTAGAAAGCTGTATAGGTCAGACTTCTGCCATGTTTTGAATAAGACAAATATTCTTGCCAAGAACATGCCTATAGAAATGTGTGCCTATTCATTCATATTGCCTTGTGATTTTGGGAAGGTCTAAGTAGACAGGAGAGCAGAACTATGCTAGCATTACAAGTGATTGTTAATTAAATTCAATTTCCTTTCATGATACAGATGATATTTACTTTGTGAATTACCATTTTGTATTACTATCATTACCACAGCCATCTTCCTTATTTCTGATCATTTAAATTACAGGAACAAAACCTGAGATAAGCGTGAAATAGTGTATAAGATCCATTGTAGATGGATAATAATCATTTCAGTGAGTTAGCCTCTTAAAATAATGTAGTCATTGTCAAAAGTATCCCTTTTATGTGATAAACTAATTTAGAAATATGTAAAGTACAAATCAATTATATCTTAATATAATAATTAAGTCATATCTTAAATGTTAGTTTGAGTATAAAATGAATACTAAATACAGTTACAGGTATTCTTATTCCATTCTCATTTTTTATGTTTTTTTTTCTTAACCTCAAATATTCTTAAAATAGCATTTATTCTATTTTTTCAGTTCCAACACTACAACTGCCTTCTGGTGGGAAAAAAAATCTTCATAAAGCCAAATTGAGAAAGATTCTGATGATTTTAGAGGTTCATGCCAAAAACTGATCATTTAGATTAAAAGAGAAAAGGCAGCCAAGTGGTAAATTTTCTTGAGTTATCAGAGAATGCTAACAAAAGGTCACTCAGTCTAATTCAACTATGATCTATATAATCTAATTATGCTCATTTCTAAAGTAAATGTGTTATTTGCTCTTACATTGCTATGCAGATTACAAAGTGTTATTATAGGATTATAAATGGAATGCTGGTTTGCACTTTGTATGAAAAAGACCTGTAAATACTATTTAGCTCTACTTTGGCGTGCAAAGCTAGGATTTAGACACACTAAAAGGCTTAACTGGTATAATATTAGAGTTCCAGATAGTGAAGTCAGCTAACTAAGCAACAACCCTAAAATAAAAGTAAGCTGTGAGTGTTCAGCCTCAACTCCCTTGGTTTATTGCATTCCCTATCATTCATCACAAATATGTAGTTAATAAATCCCACATTTTTATCCATCTGAAAGTTAAAAAATAACTTTTTGTTTAAGTCATTACAGTGAGAATTATTTTACCAAACATATGTTACTTAAAGATTTTTGACATTATACTTCCATGTTAAATTTCCTCTGAATATGGAACTCTCGATGTCTTTAAGATTCTTAAGTTATTGTGCAAAACACAGTTCAGGGTCTGGTAAGTTGAAAAAATATTTGTTTCTGCAGTTTGTACCATTGTGTTTCACAGCTGCATTAACACGTTGTTTTGAAATGAGATATTCAGCTAATTCATTACTTCCCTTTTCTCATCATTAAATTTAATATTGCTTGCGGGTTCTAATTCATCTTCATGCATACTAATAAATAGTGCACTGCAAATAAATTCCACATTAGTTTTAAAGCAATTTCACTTCACTCTATCAAATAGATGTTGTTGGTTGGTTCATAGAGAGCTGCAACATGTCCAGAATGATGTTACCTATGAGGTTACAAGATCAATGTCTATAATCACCAACTTTATGGAGATAAAATACAGTTTTTTCATAGTATTTGAAAGAATGATTGTGTAGACATAGTGTGTTTCACTTAAGGTGGTAAAACTTTAAGAGCATCTCTCTAGAATATGAACAAATCTAATGAAAACATATTAAAATTCATCTGATTTACCACAATTATTCTCCCTCCTCCTCATATCTAGACTTATAACTAGAACTGCACAGGAAAGTAAATCTTCGCTCTCTCACTCTGGATCCTTCTTGCAATTTTTTTTTTGTGTGCCAGCAATTTTGTAGCTGCATATGACATTTTTAGCACCTTTCAAGTTTAAAAGAGTTTGGACTATGGCATTCTTAGGTGGGGTTACTGAAGAGCATTGAAATACATTTAAAACAAAACAATACACTTTTAGAATTAAGTGTATTTTTTGCTAATTTAAGCAAAATGCCTTATATGAAAAACATCGTATCTCTACCTACCCTAGTCAAATAGTTGAACCATTATTTTTATTTAAATATAATTGGTAAAGTACTTATATAAGTTTAATGTAGCAAATGTTTAATTATATACACATTATTACATTGCTATTTGATGATCATATTAACACTTTCTAACATATTATTTTCTATTTTATGCCTAAACTCCTGTTTTTTTTTCTTACTATTTCTCTCTTTTTCAGTCTACAAATGATGGTGCTCAGTCTATTCCTCTTCAGCTTGATATTCAGATGAGATTGTTCCTGCCAGTACTCTGAAAAACCGGCTGTGGATAGGGGGATCAAATTCAATCCCAGAATGCACAAAATGCTTACTAGCCCATTCAGTTATCTTATAGCCCTTACAATATTTTTTAAAGTGGGAATATTTAAGAATCAATATTTTAGCATCTTCCAAGTTACCACAGTGAATTTCTTTCTATTATCTATAATTACAGTGTTGTCTTAGATTCTCCTTGACCTATTTCAACTTTTCTTTCAAGTTAAGACATATGTGTACTCCCCCAACTTCCATGAATTGTAAAATGTTCCTTCTATGCTACTTCTTTGAGTTTCTTACAGAAATCATACATAATGAAGTCACACAATATGTTATTATCTTAATTAACTTAATTATTAGGAATGTCCTAAGAGTATTGCATATTATTACAAATGGAGAAATTTGTTTTGCTGGGATAAAATGTCTTTTGTGGCTACATAGGAAATACATATGTATTGTGCACTTATTTGTATGTCCTGATGCATACACATGTTTGATTAAAAAATATGAATATACACACCGACATCACACAATCTTTATCCATTCACTTTAGGGAGGTCTAGATAACTGCGGGTATTCAAGACTTAACTCCTGAGTCTGTGAATAGGGATAATTTCTGACAGGTCTCAGGGATGATATGGGCTATCTGGGAATTGAATACGGGTCTACTGGATGCAAGAAAGGATGACTCTGTATCATCCCTCTGACCCATGCATTGACTTCTAATTAGCATTTAACTTGTTCTCATATTTTGACTAATATAGTATTACATCAAACAGGAGTACAGAGTTCTTTGTCCCATTTTATTTTCCATTGTATATATTTTCAGAGGTAGATCACAGTTTTAATTTCAGTTATTTGAGAGCTGAATCTGTTGATAACTGTAATTTCACTCATAATGAAACCTAAAATGTGTATTTTTCCAATGTAATGTGAATTTAGTAGTCAACATTATATTTACAATCATATTTAAATAGACACTAGGAAAAACAATTATTTCCTATGATATCATTAATTCTTATCCATTGCAGCTGTCTGTTTATCCTTCACATGTAATGACCATGTAGCCAATGTTCTGCCTCTATTCTCTCCCAGAGGTTTCTGAGTAAAATTTTGACATAACTGTTTTAAAATGAAAATTTGCAGAGTTTATTCTGATGAAATCTTTCTACTCAAAGTGTGGTCTATAGAGCAGCAGCATTAGCCTCCTCCTGGGAGTTTGTTAGAAATGCAGAATAACATCAGCTTTATCCAAATATCAACTGAACGCGAATTATACATTTCAAGGTGCCAGTTTCAAGTTGGGTGCGCTAATTATTCAGCAACAACAACAAACAAGCTACCCAAAGAGCTCACATTTTAAATAAGAGAAAATTTTGTGAAGCAAACAAGTGCATTGTGTTTACATAATAGTGTGTGTGTGTTTGTGTAATAGTTTGGGTGTGTATAATAAATTGTTCGCT